>CALSBZ010043254.1:1176425-1192230 GCA_943591055.1 Gobionotothen gibberifrons | reverse complement strand
CTACTAATAATAATGCAATTTTCCTCAATCCAACTTTTATTTCATCTTTTAATTTAAATTGTATGTGTATTCAATACTGTTGCCTTTTATTTTATTTGCCTAGGCAATTTTAAAAGACAATTCCAAATTAAAAGAAAAACATGTATATTTTGTGTAAAAAAAACATTAGATTTTTAACGAGTTGTCAAATTAGTTTAACATTTCACTAACAATATAATTTGTATTATTTCTTAATCTATTGTTTATGTATTCAATATTGAATACCTTTGGGCTCCAAGTAGCCAAGTGAATAAGATGAAGGCTTGAAAAAAATACAGACAAATAAAAAAAGATAATCAGAAAGTCTCCTGAATCTAAAACAATGACCTCTTCTGGTTCTTTGACCCCTCAGAGAAATAAATGGCTTCATAATCAGATGGCACCACGCAGATATTCAATCCCAGTGGACCATCAATACTGTGAACTTTAGAAAAACTGAGATTAATCTATTGGTCGTAACGTCAGTCACGCTGAGCACAGAGGGAGGGGGGGGGGTTTCTTCTTCGCTTAACGCGACTGATTGGACATGCCAAGAACCATCGATCTTTGCTTAATGTCAGAAGCATGGAGAAACTGTCTCGTTAGCTATTGATAACCACAAAATACTTCAGTCAAAATGACATGAACATACGTCAATATTTAACATGATCATTCCCTGTATGATATCAGGTTAAGTTCTGTGTGACATGCCGGTTTTAGGATGAAAAAAGTGAGAACAAAGCATCATTATCACATATTTCTTAAAGCACAATGATTCAGAGGTTAACTTGACCTCTCCTCAGTGTTTGTGAACAATGCATAATAAATCTTCAATTATTCATGTGGCTTAAACACAGCGTGGTTCTAATTTCACTCCATTAATGCTCACACTCCTATGACTAATTCTGTGAAGGGCAGCAACAAACTCTAAATCTATGTTACTGTAAAGAGTCTGAGCACACGCCATGTTTCCTGCAGGGTGCTGATGAAAATGAGCTCAATGGAGGAGGGCCATCTGGACAGAAACAATACACTATGTAAGAACAAACACATTATCTGCATGGCTACCATCACCTGTGCCTTGTGGTATATTGCCTAGTAGACATTTACTCTATTTAATACAACATGTTTTATATTAAATCCCAAAGTTATTTCCCTTCATCATCTTATGATTACAAGCTAATTCTCTATCAAAATAAAACAATTATGCAAATATTGACATTTAAGAAAAGCTCTGAAAATGACAAGAGTGTGTCAGAAGAATCAGATGTGGGATAGGTGATCATCAGGGAAATTCTAAACACAAACAATGACATTTGTATCTATATTTATATTTATATTTATTCCCCTCACATTATCTTCTCCAGCATCATGCTATGTTAAGAATAACTTCCACTGTTGATGCAAAGTTGTAAAGTGTTGTGCAGGGTTCAGAGAGTGTTCTCCACATGAAGGACAAAGAGGATGTGCATCAATATGCCTGCAGAGATCACAGCTGGACAACAACGCTTACAATTCCTCGGCTGACTTCTGTTACTGAGCATCAACAAACAGGACGGGGGAAATAAAGAAGCAGGAGATCCAAAGAGAGCATTGAAGCCACGGCCATTTGCTGCTTCGGGGATTCTTTATTGAATATAAGCTTTTAATCATACTGCAAGACATTTTTAGAATAAGACGCAATATGGCTATAATGGCTTATACTTCTTGTACATTTGTTATGTTAGGGAAAGACCCTTTTCCTTATTCCTTTTTTAAAAAGTCTGCTGCATTGTTAAATATCAACATCTGATGTCAAGACGATGTGTCCTATAGCTCGAATTTTGGACTATTGTTGAGGATGAATACAAAAAGCTGATTGTGACGAATGTCATCTGCTGATTGAGGTTTAATGAATATATGCTTTTTTTACTTTTAATAGTTCATCAATAGAGAGTACATTTTTCAAGATACTTCTAAACTTGTTTTTGGTATACTACACCCAAAACTAGGCCTATAACTGCTAAAACTTTGTAGATATATTATAAAAAGGAAATTGCCTGGATGATGTACGATTTGGCATTCAGTCTTCTAAGAACTTTGCTCATCTTGACATTAACAGAGGCAGAATAAAAAGTCCTAGACTGCAAATACATACTGCAGGTGTGCCTTATTCTGTTCTTCATTGTAAAAAACGATGCTTTGTTCCATAGAGACGTTTTATGTCTCTACGTTCTCTCGAATAAATGAAGTTTTCACCCTGGTCGTGTAGAATATTTACACTTCAAGAGATCACTATTCAAACCAGCAATACTGAAATTATTTTTAACAGTTAATGACATCTTAACCAGGGCACAGCCTGCATGGAGGTATAAAAGAGGCAGAAGTGAATATTAAAATAAGTCTCCTCTCTCTTTTCCTGCTCCATTTCTGTCAAGGAGAAAATATAGAGCGCTGTGATATGAAAACATTTTCTTCTCATTTGGCAAATAAACCCAGTCAGTAAACATGCTTCTGCTTCCTGTTCAGCAGCTCTGAAGATGTGCCACTTTTTCCTCTGCAACACATTAACAGAGCCGGTTTAACCGTTACCAGGCTTTTATAGATTAGACGTACTTCAATCTCTAATAATACCAAGAGATAATATGTGTCTGGGCACTTTTGTTCACATTAAGGTAACAAAAGGAAAAGTATGTTCCAAAGAAAATGATGGTGATGCAAGGATTTTGCAAGAAAAACAACAATGTTAGACATTTCACAACGTCTTGAGTAGCCACAGATGTTCCATAATTGACATCATTTCCTGTTATTGACAGTGTCCTTCATTTTCCCAGAAATTAAACCACGGTCATGTAACTGTTATGTTCTTTATCCTGTTGTCAATGTTGAAATGAATCACTGGTTCGAAATTGCATAATCCTGTACAGAGTGTACTGGCTGGAGTTAAAGGTCCCATGTCATGCTTTTCTGGTTATTACCCGTCCCCTTGTGTGTTATGTAGCTTTTTCTGCATGTAAACGGTCTGCAAAGTCACAAACCCTCAAAGTACACCCTGTAGCGAGTACAACTCTAACACAGAAAATACCTGTCTATGCCGCCCCAGAACGCCTCGTTGAAGATTTTTCATTTTTTTCTTCCTGGTCGTAGTGACGTAACGGCTCGGACTTCCTCACACACACACTCACTCAGCCTTATCTTTTCTCAGCCGCGGCTCCGCGGATTTCCGCACACACACTCACAGCCTGGCTGTGTGCTCAGGCTGAGTTCAGGCTGAGTTTTGCGTGTCTCGCAGACCCCACACAGCAACCAGGAAACAACACCAGTAATCCAGCTCACACTGTCCGCTCCTCGAGCCTCAAAGGGCGGAGCAACGAGCCCCGCAACGTCCCGCCAACACGGCACCCAGACCCCACGCAGCATTCTCATCTGTTTGTCATTACTGGTGTCACTGGTAACACATAAACACTGATGTCCAGCTGTAACGGTGGTGGACTCATCAGAACAGAGTGGGCGAGCTGACCAATCAGAGCACAGTGGGCTCATAGGGAGGGGGGGCAGGAGCTCCAACAAGGCGTTTAGGACAGAGAGTGAATTCACATACTATACACAGATGCTGTATGACAAACCAATGTGATTTTTGAACATTGAACAATGTAAATCTATTCTAGTAGACCTCAACAATGGAATTATGATCAGTAGAAATGGCGATGACATGGGACCTTTAAGTTCGCAGAGGGGTTACTTCACAAAGACTAAGTGAAATGTGTTTACTACAAATAACACCATATAATATACATCTATATACTATATTAGTTACAAGAAAGTGTTGCAGGAATACTAAACATGAACTAAATTCATCTGTTGATTCACAAAATGTGAACTATGTCTATGTGCTGGCTGCTGGAGGTTATGATAATAAAGCTCTTGATGCACTGTATTGTGATGCTTTCAGCTGCTGTCATGGCTGCTGCAGCTGCGGCTTCAAAGAGATAGAGAGCAAAGCTTTTCACCCCTGTGTGCCGACTTTTTGATAAGCACAAAGAGACATCTTAACCACTTGTCAGTCAGCGATCGTAGCAGCAGGGCCAGAAGACAGGCAGGCCAGCAAAAATAAACAACCAACACTCCTCCATCTAACCTATCTGCGAATAAATGGACAAAAGCAGCAAGGGAGGCAATAACCAGACCACAACATTTCACACTGGCACACCAGCCAATTCAGCCTCAAGACACTCAAATGATATTGTGCATGTGGAGGCTGGGCCCAGCGGAGGGTAAATAAGCATTTCCACGCTCACATTGGGTGTATAACATGGTGTCAGCTAGCCACAATGAATGTAGAGAGGCAGAAGAGCAATCAGCCAACCTTCGCCTCGGCGAGATGGAGGGCCGCCGCCGCCACACACACACAAACAACCAATCACACGGGGACAGTGATTGATGCCTCATCCCGCTTTGAAATCTATCATCCACACCAAGTGGCTGTCCAGACGGCGCCTGACGGATTGTTAAACACAGCTTAATATGCATCACCCTGGCAAATACTTCATTAATTCTTTATTATGTGGGCCAGGGATGTGTAAGCCATTGTCCAAACCTGTATTGAATACGCTAAGTGCTTTGTGTCCACACTGAGACATGGACAAGTGATGGCGCATTCAATTGACTTCAGTCCGAATTAATTTTTTTAAAATAAAATAAGACTTTTGCAGCTTTTTGCCACAAGGTGTACCAAATTCCTCCGGAGGAAGATGCAGACATAACTTGAAAACCCTTTTTTTACTCAACATCCATCATTTAAAACACAAAAGTTCAAGTGACAGAACAAGAGACAATATGTTTCAACATGCAGGAGGATTCCTGGCATCAACACTTCATTAGCAAAGTCTCAATGTAACTGTTATTGGAGCGTGGTGAGGCAACAGTTTGGTTTATTCTTAGATCTGTGAAATCACACTGCATGTTGCCAGTGCCATTTATGCTACCTCACCTCAGCCTCTAAAGTTAACTGTGAATACAACAGGCACCCACTGTCTTCAGGACTTTAAAGTACCTGTGAGATTTATTTGCAACTTACTTTTGCTCTCAGTTGAGGAGGTGCATTGAGTCAGCTGACATAATTATGTAATGCACATTCTGGCAACATTTTCTGAAGCTTTTATGGTGCCCAAACCCTGCACAAGATGAGACTTATGGAAGGTGACACCTTGCCAAAAAGCACTGAAAGATAAATGTCGATGCAGCACGAGTCGCATTCGTTAAAACGCCACCTGAGGGGCTCGCTGCATCTCTTAGCTCCTCCACCCACATGGAGCTTTCTGTTTATCATCCACCATCTCGATAAGTTGTGCCTCATCCCCGCACCAACGTCCCCCCTCGACCGTCCCCTCCCTCCGCCGGCTGGGGGGAGTCACAGGAAGAGGAGGAGCGGGGCCTTTCATGGCATGGGTTATTTTTCTTCCCTGATGCCCGTCTGATAAGTGTGTTTTCTCCTTTGTGTCTGGGGCTACTCTTAATCAAGAGGAGGCGGGCCACAGAAAGAATTCAGAGGGGCTGCTGATAAGGAAAGCATCTGTTTAACATTTTCTCCTACATGCAGGGTTACATACCAAATGCAATTTGGCCACAGGAAAGGCAGATAAAAAGGCTATAGCACATTAATGCAGATGTATTCAGAGCTGTGCAGACAATACTGAAGCTGTTCAGTGAAATTATCTCCTGGATTGCAGTTGGTGGTGAAATTGATAGGATCTTTTTTTGATAGCAGCCTCATTGCTTTTACGATACTGTAGTACATGAACTCCATTGGCAATGGTGGCACATTTTCCTCGGTGCTTTCCTGGAGATAATTACATCATGTAATGAACACGTCAAATTGTGCAAATCTATATATTTATATGCAGAGCTGATCTGAAAGGATGACAATCATCTTTTTCAAGCGCTGTATCTGTGACAGGTGGGGGAAGCGGGTACTAATTTAGCATTTCAAAGCCTTTTCCACTGTTCACATGCGACTGTGTATACCTGTAATCGCCTCACAAATATATTTTTAGCCTCTTGGATTCTGGCTGTTTCCCAGAGGGTAATGAGCATTCCCAGCACTGACTCCCGTGCTGTGTTCTCCATACATCAAACATCCTGCTCCTAAACCGCTGAAGCCCCGAGGCTGCCGATGCTGAAAACATGAACCGTCTTTCTTTTAATGTTACTGGTCAACTATCAATAACTCTTGAAGAGAGAAGCATCAAACTGGATAAAGTTAAGCTAAAGTTGATGGTGAGTGGAGATCCTCCCTCCTTTTTGAAGCTTTCCGTCTCTTTCCTACCCACTCTCATCCTTTAAAAAACCCAATTAAGAGAAAATACTTGTGTGTGGGCTTCTGCTCGGTTCAAACAAAGACCTAATCATAGAGCATCACTGGCATTGTGAAAAAAGCAGCGGCACTTGGCAGAGGGGTAAAGCATTGGCCTGGATTGTGAAGAAAAGTTTGTTCCACTTTTTCTCCACTTTCCACCGGTCTCGCACTGCTCTCTGTTAGCTGCGCCCAAATCAGACAACACATTTGTTTAATGTGGAAATTAACTTTCATCCTGTCATGCTAGATTTAACATAGAACACTACAAAGCAACCAGTTTCTCATTTAACTTAACGATCACAGGGAGAAAGCAAAAATAGATATCTTCAATTCTCTTTTCCAGCAAACCATTTTCAGAAGTGAATTCTGCAACATTAGTCCATCAGGAAGCTATCTCAAGAAAAGAGGGGAAATGGGTTTTCTTTCATTCAGAAATCAGAGACTTGTACTCGTTGATCCCGTGCAGTATAGCGTTCCCATTTGCAGCACATCTATGGTGACATTACCACAAAATACAGAATATTTCAATCATTCATGCATCCAGGCACGCTTGTGATCGACGTGTCAAAATTGGTTCGGTACATCCTTAGCAAGTCATTAACAGACATTTATCTGGATTCTGGTATTGAAACTTTCCTTATAAATCACATATTCAAACGTATATGAAGGGTGTTTGCGGCTTGATTGGCAGTGTTTGCATTGCGATCATATCTGAAGATATACTCCCCTCAGATATGCTGATCCCTCTGCAGATTCACAATAATTCCCATGGATTCAATTATCTGTCAGCATTAGGAAGGCTGACCAGTGTCAATGCAATTCATACTGCCAATCACACAGAGATAAAGGAGCTACACACTTGCACCACCGAGTGTGTATTACAGTATTTAAGTCATTAAAAGGGAAATTCAACTTGATGGATTCACAAGGCTTCTTAGCTGTCATTTGGAAATAAAGTCGTTTGTATATAAAGCAAGACAAAGCAGAAGAAAAAGTGGCAGAATATTTCCCCTTCATCAATATTCACAGGCACAAATTGTTAGCGTGGCCTTAATACATTTGATAAAATGCGGTTTTACTCTCCCATGTGAGCGCGGCGTAAGACTACAATGAGAGATGAAACAGTGTTTGCATAACAACACCTTTATTATTCATATGTTTCATTTTGAAGTGGCCTCCTCATTAATCTGGGCTAATTATGGCTGTAACACTTTGGAGGCTGTGCAGCAGCAACATGCTTGGAGAGAGGAACGCTCTCTCAGACACTCCGAACAACTTCTGAGGCGGTGGAATTCACAGCGAGCTGCCCCAGATAACAGGGGCTGTTGGGGCTCGTGGAGGGATCTTATACATATATAAATATACACATACATATACATCAGTTACTGTATTACTTTAGGCTGCCTTGTCAATGCTTTTCAGGTCAACATGTCACTTCAAACTTGCACCAGTGACAAACATTTCATTATGAGAAGAAAATAACTTCTATTAGCAACAGCATATATGACAATATAACATGATTAAAACATCACACATATTAGCTTCAATGCACTTTATGGAGACACAAATAAGTGATAACAATAAACGAAGTGTCGCCGAGATAACATTACCTATACAATCACTGTGTTAAATATCATCCAGTGGGAGTCATATTTACTCATGACACAAGGGCATAGCACTGCTTCTAAATATTTCTCAACCTTTTTTTAGGTTAAGCACATAGTGAAGACTGCACTGTCAATATCAGCGTTCCTATAATTAGAGCGCGTTCACCTCAAGAGACAATATGTACTTGGCTAACTTCAGTGAAAACATTAGCGTCCCTGCAGACCGGCTGCACACTGCTACTTTCAAAGCACAAGTTAGAAAATGTAATCAGGTTGTTTGCGATCCAGTTTGTACATTAACTATAGATATCCCGAGCCCTGCACGATTACACGGCATGTTCAGACTAATTACATTATGATAGTTATTACCCCCCTAAGGGTCGCATGAAATTGCTGGCTGTCATTTCCATAGCAAACTAACATCCGAGGGGCACGTAATTAGCCTTCAGAGTGAGGATTACACTGCACTTACACCGTCTCCATGTCTGTGCTGCTTTTTTTTTATATTCATTGATTGCAATAATGCAAGCTGGTCTGTGCTTCTTAAATAATCATACAGCAAGATCGCATTAATCTTTAAGGCATAAATATTCTTTCCCTTCATACCCAGAGTGCAGGGCTTTATTATTATGGTTCTGCTGCGTGACACTTCTGGGTTGTGTCCCAGTAGAGACCCTCGCTGAAAGTGGGTCGAATGTTAAATCGGCGCTTGAATCAGGAGAAGGAAAAGGAGGCTCGATGTTCTCATAAAAAAATAAAAGTATGATGGGAACGGCATATTCTTTTCATTTAATGATAGTTTCATCATACAAAATTGAATGATGTGATATAAAAAATTGATTTGTTGAGGTGAATACATAGGTATTCAAAATGTGCAAATGTTGCCCTTCAAAAACGGAAATTTCAGTAAACGCCGTTTTTTAATAATTTGCAGGATCCTAGGATTGTCATGCTTCTCGAGAGTACAGAAAGAACTTAATGATAATATTCAAATATATGTGTACATAAATTGAGTGCTCAGTGCCAGTCACCTCCAGATGTAACACCTCTGAGGCTGCAGCTCGTCGGTGTCAGGATGTAAATTGGTCCCAGATGAAGTGCACGTTATTCTGCACTCTGATATGGAGAGGAGTTAGCTACCCAAGGGGTTTTCAAAGTCTGAAAAGCACGAGCACTTTTCCGGTGTTCTGTTTCAAATGCATCAAAACAAGTTTCTACTGTAGATGGGAGAGTGACACGTTACTCATCAGACGCAGAAGGAGGAGAGCAGTCATTAGAAAGCAGCTCTGACAGGCTTCAGGATGTTTTCATAATGTTACGACAATGTGACCGCGAGTTACACAGACGCTGATTTCTTCGTCTGCTTACACTTTCACGTGTGCATAATGTATTTAAAGTTAATGGGAGGTTTAATGACGCAATGCTTTGCAAACAGCTTGCAAAAAAATAAAAGGAATAAAAGGCTTATGACTCCTGCTGTCTTGTTATTGCGTTTTCTACAGTCGTTTCTCTGGGAACAGAGGAAAGGTGGATGTGTAGCCATCATGCACCTGAATCATTACACCCCTTTATATGGGAACATCTGAGTTAGAGTCTCTTATAAAAGATGCAGACATTCAACATTGTAAAACTTGATGATAAACGCCTTCATAATGCTTTTAACTATGGTATATTTTTCTTGGAAAAACTATTGAGTGCTGTACGATTGGTTATCCAAAATGGGATACTGTCATTGTGCAATATTCTCATGATGAAACAATGATAATCTAAAATATTGCTCAGTCTTATTATAAAATCCGCTTATGGGTTGGTGTGCGAGTAAATCAGAGAGCTATGGCCGATATAATATACATATTTTCCACTGCTTCAAATAAATTCAATAAAAGGTTTGTCTTATCTTGAAGTAAACCACAACAACAGATTGGATTGCGAAACAATCCGCCTGATACGAACAGAGTCTTAAAAAATGTGTGAGCTGTTAAACCAAAACAATACGCTAAGGTAGATAGAAAAATCGATCATATGTTGTAGGTTGATTTTTTTTTGACATGCCATCGCTGTGTTTTTGTTGGCATGAAATCTTTTTTTTTATCTTAACTGACCTGCCTAAACCTTACTTTGTTAGTGGGTCATGTGATTAAAATGTCCGTGTCTATACAGTATGGCACATGCACATGTTAACTGATGGCATCTTATGGCATGGAACGTAGTCACAGACCTACTCCTTACCTCTAACCAATTCCAATTAAGGTTCCAGTGGGGACCTTTTTCCCTGCGTGTGCCTGTCCACCTCTGTTTCTTACTTCTTACTTGCTACCCTTTCCCCTCAACCTATCCTAAGGGAGTGCATGTACGTTAGTTTAGCTGCTATATGCTTGGACTGTTGGGGGGTGGGGGGATCCTGGATCCTCTATCCCGAGTACTGGATCTGAGTCCTGGACTTCGAGTCGTGGCTGAACCAGTCTCTGCGGTCCTGCCTGACTCATCATACTACTTCCCTGATGGCTCCCACAGGATTGCTGACATCCTTGTGGATTCATCTTCTTATTATAGACACATGCATTTCCAAACATTTGGTCTTTCCAAACATTTGGTCTACCTACGCTGTAAAATGTACTATCTCTTCGATTTACACACGGCATCTATTGCACGTCTGTCCGACCTGGGAGAGGGATCCCTCCTCTGTTGCTCTCCCTATTATTCAGAAGCAGTCAGAGACAAATAGGAGAGTCTAGTAATTCCAGGAACTGACACAGCAAACGTATCATCCGTACCTTATCTGAGCAGGGAAAACTGTATGTGGAGATAGAGGAAGCTTGCAATTCGCTAAAACACAAACCAAAGAGCAGAGATGCTATCTGATAATGTTCTCAGGTTAGTCACAGTGATCACTCTCTCAGGGCACATTTATATCACAGTGATATGCTACTGAGGGTTAAATATTTCTCTTTAAATAATTCCTCTCTTTTTAGAGAACAGCTGGTTGTGAGTTCAACATCATAATTGGAGTAATATTCTTAGCCCGGTCCTACAAATCTCATAAAGTTTTGCTGCCATGCATTATGCATTCGGCAGAGTTTAGGAAACAAATGTATTCTCGACACCATCCTCCATTTTGTATGAGTGTAGAATAACAACAGTATTTTTCAAAGGAATAGTAATTAGGCCGTACACCTTGCGACTCTGTGCTGATATTATTTAATAATAGACAAATTCAGCTGAGAAATCCATCTGCTTTCTTGTTGCATACATTTTCAAATTCACACTTCAAAGACAGAGACTTCCAGAATCACACAAGCACATTTTGAATCCTCATGCAGCACTGAGTGATTGAAAAAAGAGCATGCACTTTTCATATTGTTACTTTTATCAAATTTCACTTTGGGAGACTCAAGTAGTTTTTGACACTTGCTTCCCATAAACAACAGTTGGGGGTAAAAAATAGCATTTCTTCCTGCGCATCAGAGGCTGATTCTCACATAAAGAAAACATGTCTTCAGTTGTCAAGTTGTGAGCCTTCCAAAAGCGGCTGCAGACAAATATACTTCACAACAATATATAGGGGGGAAATGTTGCTACGGGGGATAAAAAGAGAAACACACCCAGTGTTTCCCAAACAGACTCCACTTTGGCGGGCCGCACATGAAATGATCAGGTGCAGAAGGATATTTGGTGACCCGTTTCAGCATCTTTTATTTATATTTGTGCCTCCCCGTCCACAAGCAACATTAAAGGGGACCTATCATGCAAATGCACTTTTGTACGTCTTTTATACATGAATACGTGTCCCCGGTGTGTCAGGGAACTCACCAAGTGTCAGAAAACACAACCCTCTCTCTTTTCCTCTATACCCAAATCTCTAAAAACGGGGCTGCAACGGATCTGATACAGACTGATCCAGATTTGAAATATCTCGAGGAGCTCCGCCTATATGGGCAACTCTCCACCTATCAGGAGGAGACAGCCACGGCCATTGCCGTTCGAAAGCGCTGGGGACGATGTAGTACATATGCCAGGCCTGTAGGTGGCGCTGTAGTCTGCCACAAAAGCAGCGAAGAAGACTTCTCAGATTCAGCCCTTGCAAAAACAGGGCTAAAAAAGAGCAAATAGAGCGAAATGAGGCATGGCTAAAATGTATGATCTGTTTGGTATTTTGAAAAAAAAACTTCACAGACATGTTTTATACAGGTATGACCCTACAATATATTATTCAAAATAGCATGATGGGTCCACTTTAAAGAAAGTTGCAAGCAGCAATACAGGGCGCCAAGTTCTGAACAGGCACTGCCTCTCAGACCATTTTGTCTGCTCTGGCTCAGATGCACCTTTATATATATCTGCTCTTTCAGAATCAAAGAGGGCATCTTGCATGAGTCAGTGTGTAATCTCCAAACCAAACAGAAGGATGTTAATGTAAGTTAATATAAATATTCTGCATTAATGCAAACTGTTTCAGGCTTTGCATCCTGTATGGTAGCATGTGTGTGAGCATTTAGTGAAAAATGCCTTTTCTTTAATAAACCAAGACTGGGAAGTGAATTGTCTGGAGGAATACTGAAGGCCCTTACCATGAGCAAGAAGTCCAACAACATCAGAGTTGGATCATCGAGAAAAGGCCACCAGCTGTTCCCGCTTGTCTTTAACAATGCATCAGCCTGATGGCAATTCATACTCCATCATGGAGCTCAATTTCCAAAATGTGCTGCCAGACCTCTTGATATTTTTTGTGGAATTGGCAAGTGCTGTTAGCTTCTGTTCTGAATCGCACCAGCAGCCAGACCCCTGCATTACTCATGCCCCCGCAGTGTGGTAGACTCTGGCCTATTCATTTTGGTCCAGGATGTGAGTAATGGCGCTGCCATTCTCTGTGGCCACAGGGATATTTACCTTCATCATGTAGAAACTCCCGAGTTAAAACATTTTAAGTCTGTGCTAACTTTGTCCTGTATATAGTCATTGTAATAGAAGCAGCAGGAAAACGCTATTTCACTTAATAAAATAATCAAAGTTAAGCCTGGTTTCATTTGGAATTTAATCCTTATGTAATCTGATGTATGCTAGAAAGCCGCATCCTCAGATGACCTTATATCTGCAGATTCCTGCTGTCCATCACACTCCCACCCTCCATCTGCATAACTGCTGTGTCTCATCCTCTCTTGCCATTTAATCAATGCAGACTTACACACGCAGTCTTCTCGGTAGAGGACGACAAATGATTAGCAATCATTGTGTTTAGGCTGCTGCCGGGGGAAATCTAACTCTCGGGGTTAATGTCCTGTACGACACGAGGTGAGCGGAGGAGGAGGGATCTCCCGGCTTATCTGCTGATCAGCACTTTGGGTTATCCCTCTGCCGGTGATTGATATTAAGTAAGGTGCTGCTGAGGTGGGAGGTTCACTGTAATTGAAGGCAGATTATTTTGAGAGGAAACTTGGTGTCTTCTCTGATGCATATCAACGAGAAAGAGAGCTCCTCCTCATCAATCAGAGCAGAAAGTCGAGCTCAGGTTTGTGCTGTCAGGCTTATACTCATCACAGATAGTCAACATGCTTAATGCCACAATTCAAGGAGGAGAAACAGAAAAATAGTGCTCTGTTGGTTCCAAACAAGTCCAATTAGATAGAGTTTCTGTCAATGTATAGACTATTAAACTAAAATTATAAAATGAGCTATACTGTAGCTCGTAAGGTCAATCGAAAATCCCTGAGGGAATTGTAGGGAAAGTGAATGGTAAACAAATATGTTTTCTTCTAGATTCTGTCCCACCACCTGCTGTAGTTGGCGGTGAATTGTTGTTTTATAATAAGAAGAGGGACACCATTTAAGTAAAGCAGGTGGGCGAGGTGGTTACAAATGGGACTAGTTTGGTCTGATGAAAAGAACACGTGATATTTTTAGTCAAAGTAAAAAATAAACAGTTTGAACTTTCAACTGGAGTTTAATCTTCACTTGAGTGGAATTATCTAAACCACAAATAGTACAAAACTGATATAAACAACTAAATGTTTCTTAGTTTCTGTGACACAGAAACCTTGGTCAGTATTTATGCTTTATTTTTCTGTTCCACTGAGACTTTACCAGATGCTGACTCTGCTCTAATTTAATGTAAAAAACAGTGCATGAGACAAGAAGGGAAAAAGTCAATAATTATAATGGAAAGCTCAGAGATCCTGGAGACCATTAATAATAGGTACAATTTCCCCACTGGCTACTCCATTGTATGATGTTTGACAGATTATTTTCCAATGCTGAAATGAAATGAAACAGCTGCAGTATGAGCAGAAATGTTTTAGATAGGAAGAAACAATGCCAGTTGTATACGACAGCTTTAAAGTATGTTAGTGATAGACACAAGTAATGCTGTTGTTCAATCCAAGACAGATAAATAGGATTAAAGACAGCATGTTGTCAGCTCTTCACAAAACTCCCTGGACAGTACGTTTCAGTAACAGATAAACAACAGGAAAAAGCAACGAGAGAAAGCACAGACAGAGAGAACTTTTGCAAAGGTTAGCTTAACAGCTTTTTCACACTTTATAAAAGACAGTAAGCATACCTTCGTCTACATAACACAGGGAATAAAAAGCAGGTATGTCAGCAAGAAAAGGAAGTCCACAGAGTGCAGGTGGAGCGATGGAGAGGAGGGGGCAGATGCTAAGAAAAGAGATGGCGCTGGAAACTCTTAATGAATGGCTATTGGAAACTCAGGCGGACGCTGCGTTGAAATGCTTACTCGTCCGTGATTAATGACTACCAGGCTGCCGTAATAGGTACCACTGGGACTTCAGACACAGGCACCTTTTTATAGAATAGCCCCAGAAGATAAAAAAAATGAAGTCCCCATTACAATACTTCTTCAAGGCAAAAGAAAAAAGGTCTCAATGTAGCCCAGGGAGCCACAATCATATCATAATGGAGCTTTTTCTCTGCGCTGCAAAAAGTGTCCTCAAATCAACTGAGAAATTAATAACATGAACACCTGAAGTTTTCTTTGCTCAGCACCTCTGAGCTGCTGAATGTGGACGGATGCATTTGTCCTTCAGTTTTAGGTGAAGAATGTCATTACACATATTGTTTTAATTATAGTGTTATATCAGTTTCTAGAGTTGTCTTTTTTCCTGTCAGCAGTATTTTGAGAAGAAAATGAATGACCAGATTTTGCTTTTGTGAAACAGTGTAGCATGAACTAAAGAAGAACACATTAAGTTGTAAAATAGATTCAAATCATGTGGGATGATAAACAAACTTCTCACAAAAGTTGTGGTTCCGTTAACGAGGCATTTGTACAGCATTCATGTGGTTACGGTATAATCGGAAAAATGTGTTCCTGACTAAATTTATGTTTGGAAAGGAGACAAATATTTTGGAACACATTTGCATTGCTCTACTGAACACGTTCTAATAGTGTCCACAATGTTTCATATTATGACTCTAAGGAAGAGCCTGTTAATGCAAGTTACACTCTAGTTAATAATGTATTTAAAATATAACCTTTTTAGATCCTTAAGATAGAGTTTTTGCTTAAAGACTATTTTGTAAGAAAGCTGTACACACAATTTAAGCCTAAACAGATCACAATGTAAAAAGCTTTTTTATTTTTTTAAATCGCTCATGAGCATGTGTAGAGTTACACATACTGATTCGGAAACTAACACTTGTATGTGCATGACCGCAGCGTGTGCAGTGGCCAATAAATTATTCACATGTCTTTTGTTCTACACATTACCTAATCCTGAGAGTGAGGACCAGAGTGCATCTCAGGTTCCCGCTACAATCCGTTTGACTTTAAAACAACTTTGACCGTGTGTGTGTGTGTGTGTGTGTGTGTGTGTGTGTGTGTGTGTGT
>CALSBZ010043254.1:1156854-1176415 GCA_943591055.1 Gobionotothen gibberifrons | reverse complement strand
GTGTGTGTGTGTGTGTGTGTGTGTGTGTGTGTGTGTGTGTGTGTTTGTATGTGTATGTGTGTGTGTGTGTGTGTGTGTGTATCCGTGTGTCGGGCCACAGAGTAACATCATATCTTGGCTGCTTTTTCAAAATAAACATTCATCTCTGTGCTCTGGAAAGCACTTTTGCGAAATACAAACATTCACAATATTAATCTTACTGTGCTCTGCATGCAGTCGGGCACAGCGATTCAGAAATGAATTAATCACCCCAACACAATCGCCTTGTTTGCATTTTTCAAGGTTATTTCAAACTCATTACATGTAAGCAAGGTTGGTTAAGGAGAGAATATGTGTTGTTAATAACAAATAAACACAAGCTGCTTTGCTGCTTTCCGTTTGTTCCACTGCTTCAACTGGAGAATTTTAAGGTGATTTTTTTTGTTGTTAATAATAGTCGGTTAAGATTGCAATTAAGTTTCAATTAGTCTCATCTCCATGGTACTGCCGGTTACTGATTTGTATACATAATATTGTCAACAAATAATTGCTGTTCTATCAGTATATTTCCTTTTAGTAGTTCAGGAAGCAGAGGAATGTTTACAGAGAGAAAAAGCACACTATAAACACAAATAATACTTGGTAAACACTATGTACTGTGCAAATATTGGATGTTTTTATTATAACATGTGAAAAACTGGATATAATAAGTAATTTGTTTGTAAAATTTGTGCCATTCGTGTTTTCTGCACATTGGAGTATGGTGGCCGACAGTTGAAAACGCAATGGCCCAAAACAATTCCATTAGGAGAAATGCGCTGCAGAACAGAAACAAATGTGTATAAACTAAACACTGCAAGAAGCTCAAAACACAGAAGGAAACCAGGGGACACTAAAAAAGTGACGCACACAGCTGGGACCAGTATTGGAGGCCCTTATGTTCTGCAAGTTGAATTGAACTGAAATATAAATGTGGACATTTTCTGTCAGACGTGACAACACTACGTTATCTTGACATAATCAGAGTCACCTTGCTCTACCCCGGCTTATTCTACAAGAAATAATCTGTCTTTGTTCCCTTTGAACACAGAGAGCCGACCAGTTCACAGGCGTCTTTGAAAAACTCTCTTTTCATGCGGTCCGTACAGGAGAGCATAAAGAGATTTGGCTCTGAGATTAATTGAAGAGGGACCTTTACAAGAAATGAGACAGGGACAGTGTGATTGTCCCACACCTTGGCCAGATAATGATGCCTTGGCTGCAGGGATCCCTCTGGAGGAGCCTTTAAGCCTCATACAATGGAGGAAGAATAACCCTGCGGTAGCCATGCTGACACCGGGCCCACCCAGCCCAGATTGGTACCATTGTGCTCCACAGGCCATCTTAATTAGTTTTGACGTCACTGTCCTGCCAATTGTATTGATCCAGGTCTGAGCTCTATCTCCTGGGATCACAATTTGTGAAGCGAACTTGCAGTTTGAGGTTTTCCGAGCATGACCAATCAACGCTTTGTGCTACCTCTCTGGTAAAGTGTGTGACCCAAAGTGTCGCAAAAACAAAATCAAAGCAGCATCAACAGAGCTCTAGAGAAATGGCCCGAAGTAGAAAAAAAACTAGTTTATAGACAAGCATATTTCGGAGCTGCACGTATATTGCGAGGCAGGGAAAATGTAATCTGAACTCACATGGCCAGATCACAACATTTCTGTCCATTTCATTTTCATTTCAACAACTTCTCAAACAGCCTGGGACTTCAAGGTGCTTGTGAAAGGACTCTGGGTCGTAAGTCACGCTGGCATGTGCCACCTCACCTGCGTTATTCCATCTTCACCATTCCTCACGCTCTAAGGTCCTGTCATACATTCTTTATGATGGCCCCATGACCAGCCACGGGATTGGTCAGGAACTCAGCTCTGAGGGGAAGGGGTTGTGGGGAAATGCAATACCGTCAATATATCACAGGAGACAGGGACAGATTTGATGATGGAGGCCTGACTGAGACGGGTTTAAGCAGCAGCATCAGCAACATGTTTGTGTCTGCCCTGATCCTGACGGATAAGCAATCTGCCTGCAACATCACCTGAACCCTGACAGCATGGGATTCAGCTGCAACGAGACATGAAAAGATGGCTCGCTCAGAATGGATTGGGAACACGCAGAAATACATTCAAAACGGCAACGTTAAAGAACACTGAAGCGGCATTTCCTAAAAATAAAATCCTCCCTTGTGTTCGCCAGTGTTAGGCCTGCATGCAAGGAGGTGATTCCATATTTACATATAATAATTTAGATTATCTATGTTTATACAATGAAGATATTCAAAGTGTTTCAAATGGAAGGCCACCATATATCCGTGAGAAGTGGACTGTGAGTGCACGACTTATGAACCCTTCATATAGAAACGAAAAAACTCTAAAATCGTGTAAAAAGAGGTATATACTCCTTTTGCAGTCAAGCAATACAATGCTGCATTGAATTTAACTCATTGGAACTGCAAAAATGTCATCACAATTTTGGGGGTACTAAAGATACTAAGATCCACGTCCAAGTGTGTCCACCTTGTCCTGTGTAGCTAAACATTCATTGGTTGCATTGATTTGGAGTTAATTAGCTCAAATATTATGGAAACTATTGAAATAATCCAAGAGTAAGCAATTATAAAACTACAATATTCCCCAGCCCCCACAGGTCAGACTATCATACTCCTTTAGCAAAGGGAGGAAGGCATTGCAGCAGCTGCAGCGCGGCTAATGGCAGCTGTATGCTAATGTTCGCTGTATGCTAATGTCCTGCTCTGAGTCAGCACACAGCAGAGTTCATGGCCGAACGCGACCAAACGCTGTCTCTGTGAGAGGTCCTCTCCAATAAGTCGAGGAAGACTCCTCCTGGAGGAAGGCAGCTGAACCAAAGACAGATTTAACTTTGTCTGAAACCATTGTTGCCCATGCTCGCAGGACAATGTGCTGCAAATTGACAGGAGAGATTACCCAACTGCAAGATCTGGAAAGTTTTGAAGGAAGTGATTTACAGTTTCAGAGAAACTTCTGTAAAGATATATTACATAACCATTTCACTGTTCTTAAAATATAAGTTCAGAGGTAATAATTGGATTTTCTTTGACAAACACTGCTTTGACAACTCTCCAGTGAACAGTGTCTTCTCTGTCCTTAATATTTTATTTGACATGTTAATAATTCATTAAGAAATAATGCAACACAAGTCCATGTTCTCCACAAAAACAGCATATTTTCACAACCACCTCAGCCATTAAATAAACATCATTTGAATAAACTAATTATCTTACCTAAAGTGAGATGCAACGACCAGGTTTTAAAATATGAAAGAAGACTTAAAGACTTGCTTTTATTTCCAAAAGTTTAAACATTTTTTTCTAAAAGCAGTATCTTTAAATAGCTGTTGCCAAGAAAAATATAAAATAAAAGTAAATGTTTTCACATTAGATAACAGGCATGCATTAGCACAATGTTCCCAATCACTTGAGTCTCAAAGTATATGCAAACATACAGTAAGCTAAGAACATTTAGTTTTTCTTTTCACAAATTCACTCATTTTGATGCCTACATTACTCATAACAAAATAACTTGATCGACAGTTCAGTCGTAGATACAGCTGTGTTATGCGAGTAGAGGCCTCAAGTGATTCTTACTCTTCCCATTAGCACATGTCCCTCATCTTTTACAATTTGTAAATATATATATATATTTTACACCCTACTTTAGATTTTTTAATTGCTTTAGTTGATGCATTTCCTTTTTTGACATGATGATTGGAAGGAGCCAGAAATCCGAAATATTCATTGCCAACGACAGCGACTCGATAGTTAAAAAGTAATTGAAACTTGAAGTAATCATATAGGAACCCCCTTTCAACTGAGCCATATTTGCCCCTTTAGCTACAGTACAACAACTGCTGCATTTCTTGTTCAAACCGTTGCAGCTGCTGTGGTAATAAATCAAACATTATGCATGGCAAAGACCTAATTGCACATATTATGTGATGAAATAAACTCTCACAGCGCAGGAAGAGATGGAGTGGCTCTCACTTCAAGATGAAAAGCTGTACCTGAACATATACTGTACTTCATGATCAAGGGTCTCATTTTCTATTACTCACTCACCCACCCACTAACTGTTCCTCTTTCTCTCACTTTGTCTCTCTGACAACTGCACACACACACAGCATTTCTCCCTTGTGTTCCTCATCATATAGTTTATTCAAATTTATGAAAACACGCTGAAACAACTTCAGCATAGTAGGCTCATTAATCAGCCGTCCACAAACCTAATTCTAACGAGTGTGTGTGCTACATGCATACATGTACACACATTTTGATATGTTAATTCAGACAGATGCTCTTGCATAACATTTGCAAGTCATTCCTCTCCTTTAAAGCAGGTAGCATGCTAAGGGAAACTTCCGTCCTAATGGCTTCCAGAAGGCACCCAAAGAGTGACACCCAAAGAGTGAGGAACTGACAGATCTTTTTTTTTTACCGTTTCTCCGCAGGCTGCAAGCCGTCAGGGAATCTGACCCTTGAGCTCCGTCGCTGAGCTTGACAAGGAGACGACATCATGTCAATCAAGAGTTGGTGCAGAGATTTCCTCTGAAGCACGCTGAGATCCGCAAGATGGCACAGCAATTCCTCAAGAAAGAAAGCACAATGATTTCAGACTGTTTGGAGGGAGTTTCCCAGAGAGCACTGAATGCAAATTCCCAGTGAAGCAAATCATCATCACTATGAATCTGTCCTTAATTTCCATTTGACAGTAGATTCATGTCTTGATGCTACATGAGATTACCGTAATGCCGAGATACAAACATCCCAAATCTGTGTGGGCTCTCGTCTTTGTTGTCAAAGAATCCAGTGCAGACATGATGCATCTTTAAACAAAAGATTTACTCTCGCCTTGTTTTGATGTGTGAATAAACCGATTAGTTCAGCAGAGATAATGTCATTGTTATCGAGCTCCTTCGTGTTTATGCTAATTGCTAAATCCATAAATCTTTACAAACGGATTTAGCCAGTGATGGAATTAATGCTAAGCTATTCTGCCGGCTCTCCATTTATTCCTCCTCAGGTTGGGTGATGGATTTAATGTTGTTAATGATGGATTTGGTTGGCGGACTTTCTAAAAAAGAAAAAAAAGAAAAATTCAGGAGAGAACTTTTTCTGGGAACTAAGTTGAATGTATCTATTTTTCATTATGTTGACACCCTGCAGTTGTTTTTTTGCATGTAAAAAGGGCCGCATTATTCAATCATGAAGCATCTAAATATAAACAGATTACATTTTCAATGTTTGTCAGAGCAGTTCACAGAGGGAACTGTCAGAGTAACCCAGTTTAAAACGCCTCTAGTGCAATAATTTCATCTCATTACACAATAGGACTGTGGTAAAAAGGGTCACAGATTCTTCACTAAAACTTAAAAACTAACTATTATCATATTGAAAACTAAACCAATATTAGTTTTTAATTGACACATCCTCAATAGTGGACCGAGAGATCAGTGAGTGTTTCGGCCATTTATCACTAGACACTCTCCCCCCAGGAAGGCCCTGCTGGGGTTGATCAAGTCCCCACAGTGTGTATAATCATATTTGATGAATCATTAGTTTAATTTTCTAAGGTTAAAAAGAAAAATACTAGGTTTTCGGCCAAAAAACGGTGTCCCATACAACGCAAGACCCCAGAAAAGGGACCCATATTATGAACAATACAAAATAGAGATCTAGTATTAACATAAGAAGAACGGTCAGTCGGGTAAACATTAAAAGTACGTTTTATTAAAAATTCAAAATAACGGAAAAACCGCATCCACTAGAACCGGAACAAAAACCCAAAGCATAAGGACCAGGTACATCCCCGGCCCCATCACCAATGCTGGACTAGAGGACGATAACTAAAAGGATATGACAATTAGGAACACGGCAATTAGGTTCTTTTAAAGGACTTAAAAAATGAACTTATGTGGTGTAGTATGGACTGCTGCTGTGGTAGGACTAAATCCCATAGAAGACTGGGTAGCGATTAAGATCCTGACACCCTGGATCGCCACAACCTGCGTGCTGTCCCCAAATGGGACCCAGGAGGGCCGCATACTTACCACCCTGACTTGCAAAGACCAATTGTTAGCACCACAAGGTATTCCCTTGGTCCAGTCAGTCAGGGCTTGAGGAAGAAAGGTCTCCCCGAGGAATCCGAACCTGTCCAAAACCTGTAAGATTAAACATAACCTGTGCCCCATACATTGCACGACTCCAGGTTATGATAAAGGAAAACGCTCACCTTGAATCCTCAATGTTGAAGATACGTTATGTTAGACAAATAAAAAGTAGTCTATTACCACCTAATAACCCACAGTAGCGGGTTTCGAAATAAAATAAGCGATAAAACCCAACATTAAAATGTCACCGCGAAGGAGGAAGGTCTGCACCGAATATATATCCAGTCCCAGCTATCCGTGAAGTAGCAACTTGTAAAAAATAAATAAAAATACTCCAAAGCAACACATCAAATACAGAGACCCAAGACCCGAGTCAGGAAGGTCCACTCTAAGGTATTTCAGTAATAAGACAGCCTTTCTCCTTTTCTTACTTTTTATCCTATATTTTCCTATTCCCTAATAAAGGGTATAAATACCATCAGAAGTGCTGTGTTTGTCGGTATACAAAAAACCAAGCAAAACATCATTGGTACCTCCTAATCAAAAGGACGTTTATTTAAACTGGTTTATTTATTTATTATTTATTATATTTATTATACTATCGGCCTACCTGGAGGCATCCGATAGGGAACCGACCATGCCTCAGGAGTTTTATGTATTTTAGGCAACAAATACAATTGCCGAGGTTTAGGCACCACCGGACCCGAAAGAAAAGCCAACTGTTTTTTAGAAAGCCAGTGCCCCTTGGCCATTCCCTTCAAAATCTCCCCAATCAACCCCGCTGTTTCCTCATAAATAGGAGAGTCAAGAGGCAAGTAGTAATTTGGATCCTCAAGCTGTCTCATTGCCTCCCGGATATATTATATATATATAATAGGCCGTGTCTGGAGACCAATGGATGTTATCCCCCAGTGTGGCGCACTACGCCTTAGTTTAGGAATGGACTGGCCAGTATGTAAAATGATCTGATTAAGAACCCAAACATTTACTATATGCTTCGGAATTGCGTCGGCCGAGCTATTAATGACAGGAATGTAGATCACCGCATTTGGAAAGGTGTCTCTAGCCGCATTCCAAAGCTTCAGAAAATTGTCCTCCAACAGGGTCGGATTCCCTTTATCATGATTGTTCAACCCGAACGACAGCACCACCTTCTGAACCCTAGGTGAAGTTGGCGTTTTGTTCAGGATGAGAGTGGCAGCCTGGGACAAATTCGCCCCTGGTAAGCTGTCCACCTGGACGCGTGAATCCCGGACCAGTGGAAGACGAGCAATATTGGACGCTCCCACGATGAGTATCTCCCGGGTCCCAGTTCAAAGTTTTGTTACCCCTATGCTCGTGGCGGGTAAACAAAGGAAGCGAGGGGGAGGAAGGAGAAGGTGGGAGGTAGGAGTCATCTCCCCTCGGTGGCAAGGAACCACCCGGGATAGGATCCCCCCTGGAGTCCGAGAAATTCCTGGAGATCCTCCTATCATCCATGTTCCAGCTCCTCCTTGGAATTATCCTAGATCCTCTGGCCGGAGGATTCCTGGATGCGGGAGTTTTCCCCAGTGCAAACCCCCGATACCTGGGAAGCAATCTGGGGACATAACCCCGCCCGGTGCCAACACCACCTTGTGGGTATGTCCCTGGCCTGAGGAGAGGACCCATTCGCAAAACTGAACTATATAAGTTTTTTTTGTATCCCTTTCTGGACCAACCCCTACACTCCTCACCACCGGAGCGACAGGGACCTCAACACCCGAGTGCAGACCAAGGGGAGGAAGTAGGGTAGATGGTACTGCCTGGCTGACCTCCTGGATGTTGTCCACCGGGTCTGACACCCAAGCACCAAGGCTGGTCTTATTGAACCTTATTCCCAAATTACCTCGGGTACAGCCAAAGCCACACCCTTCTGGGGAAACCGGGGGGAGGGTTGGGCCGAAGGAAGGGGAATATCAGGAGGGGAAGAAGGGGGGGTTTGAACCAAAGCCAGGGTCTGAATGGTCAGCACGGGATCTAGCAACCTCTGGCCTAGCCTCAAAACCAGCCCTAGCCTGTGGATTACTCTGCTTCTTTTGGTTGGTAGGGTCGGGACCCACGGGAGCTGGGAGTTGCAACCCCAAAAGTTCTAGGTCAGACCGGGCCAGGACGAACACCTGATCTTTGGCGTGTGGATATTTAGATTTCAACCACCTCGAGGCCACCATCCACGCTCTCTCCCCATCTTCCTTCGGGAGTGATTTTAGACTCCTTCGTAAATCCGCCGAGGTGCCCTGGTAATGTTCGTCCAGGATCTGGAGCCCTGTCTGCAGCCAGTTGGTCGCATTACCCACCAGGAGATCCGCTGTGACACCCTTCGGAAGAGAGGGTTTGAGGGAGTCCACCAGCCAATCCCTGGTCTGGGAGATGTTTTTAGGAATAGGGCCATTCCCAACCATGGCTCTCCTAATAGGTCCCCAATTGTGGTAGGTGCGAAGTAATCACCCTGGTGAGTTTCTGAAAATCGGAATGCTCCTTAGCTCCTTCCATCTCTCCGTACTCACAATTCTATAAAACAAGAGAGAGGAGAAGGGGAACCAATAGTGAAAACCAAAAGAAACTTATGAATTGGCTAAAGTACTGAAAACCTCCAGAAAAGAAAGGGTGTGGGTAAAAAAAACAGGGTAACGCTGACCCTTGGTCAAACAAGAAAACCACCCACCCTCCTCAAGAAAACCTTTTCTAAACCGCTAAAAAGATATTAAGGAGGCACCTAATAAATAATCTCTAATACCACAATACCCTAACTCATGGTTTAAAAAAAAAAAAAACATTTTCAAAAATTGCCACCATGGGGAATAGTAGTCTAACCAAAAAATAGATAATCCCAAAAACCTAAAACCCGGTAACATGTGAAAAAACAAACCCCAAGGTGTTCCTACCCTCAACCAAACAACCGGGATAAAAACTAAAGCCCTAAATCATCCCTGATCCAAAACACTGGAAATGAGAAATGAAAAAGTTTTATAGATATACCCCCAAACCCCCTAATCCAAATGATGGATTATTTTTACGATTTTGTTCTAGTGACTCCTAAGAATCAGTCTAACTAACAAAATGCAACTGCACTTACATTAGTTGGTAAAAAAAACCACACAATTTGGCGTATTAAAGTAACAAGAAAAGAAGACAGAAAGACCCCCAAAAACCTAGGACTAAATTAAAAACACAAAAGTAAGCGCTGTTTAGGTTAGGGTTTTTAAAAATTAAACCGAGTGGTTAGGGTTAGATTTGGGTTATTTTAAAATGGCCAATTTGGGGAATTAATTTACAAATGCTGGTTTTATAGATTTCTGAAGTTTGAAGTTCTTATTTTAAAACTAAAGGGCATCACAACATATGCATTTTTGGTTAAAGCTACCTTGTGATTGACAGGTCACTACTACGGATGTGTCCTGTTTTAATGTTGTCTGTTTCACAGTAAGTGTTTTCAATTGATGAGTTGATTGAACAATGTGGGTTACCTAAAAATGTCTTAGCCCAGCCCCTTTTTTTCACTCCAGGTTCCAAAAATAAAGATGGCGACGAACAAAACATTTCTTCAAAGGGTTTCCACAGAACCAATGCATGGAGGGAACTTTGGTATTTTGGCCTTTGCAGACCATTAACATGCACACAAACCAATAGAACACACTACAGGAAAGGAAACACCACACAAAGCAGAATATGGCCGCTATATAATTGAATTGCTTGTTAACGTTATATGTTTATATTAAGACAATAATATCCATCTTCTTTCAAGAGGACTTCACACACTGAGACGACTGGATGTTTTTGCTTAAAGAAAGGGCTATTGTGTTTGCAATTCTCCTGTCCAACTCCCATAGGGTGCACACCTGACCAATGGGTGGAGAAATCACTGCTGTTCATCTGAGAATGGAAAATATTTCACCTTTCCTTCGCCTCAGTAATGGATTTTTCCTTGTAGCTCTGACAACTCTCCACTGACCTTGACATTGAGCAACTACCCCTGGGGGTCAATTTCTCTGGAAGACCTCACTGAATCAAGTAAAAGGTAAAACAAGGTTTGTTTGGACTGCTCTGTGTGACTTTCTGACAATAATAAGGGACACACTAGTAAAAGAGTTTGTGGAATGGAATGAATGAGGTGCAAATTATTCACTGTCAGGATCTGTCTCTGACACTTTAATGGCCCAGTGCCGACACTAAGCCTCAGCTGAAAGATGAGATCAAAACATGACGTGTGATAATTATATATGTCACCTTATTTCACTGCTCGCTTTGTATGCAGTAACAAGGCATCTGCAAGTACAATTTGAAAGTACTTTTAATATCTCTTTAAGGAGAAAAATAAAACCATTTATGTGGGAAAGGAAATCAAAAAACTAGAATTTAATTTGGGGTTTTCTCCAATTTCAAAATGAAGTTCCCGTCTTAAGTGCTTTAATGTGAAACAGGATAAACGTCCTTTAATTTTCTATTTTATTGAGCTTATTGAAATTCTTAGTGTTTCAGACTCATTATTATTGTTAATATTATTACACATAAAAAGCAGAATTTCAAAATGAAAGCTGCTTTCTTCAGCCCAAATGAAACCTCATCTTTATTTATTTTTTTATTATTAGTAGGTCCAATCCATTTTTCAGAAGTATCTAAACAAAACAACATAATCACACACGGCAAAATGTCACATCATTCAAACAGTTGCTCTTCTGTCAAAGTCTTATATTGTGATAAAGTTATCTAATAAACAAGCCAATACTTTTTTCCACCTTTTTTCACCCTTGAGATGAAATCAATGTGTTGTTACATATCTTGCAGGTTACAGCAACAACTGCCCTCTAAACTCCATTACTCCATTCACACTTTATCCAGGCGTGCAGAGGCTCACCCCAGCCTGACAATAGGGGGGAGGACAAACAGCAGGATGACCTGACATGTCTGTGTGCAGATTGTAAAAGACAAATGATATGACGATGGAAGCAGGAGGCATCTGAAGGGTGAGACGTTCAGCCATGAGGTGAGCTACAAAGGTAAAAGATGCTCATTAAAAAGATAGGATAGCTACAATAACACTGAAAAACATTTTTGGTTGTTGGGATATGCCATTTAAGAATGCTGAGCAGTGTTCAGAATTATAATACAGAGCCTCTAGTGATTACACGTAGTAATATGAGCTTAACAATTAGTCATGTCAAACAATTATTCACGTACGTCACCGTTTGGAAATGTGGCTTTTAGGAGGAGCAGTGCATTATTGAATGAGCCCCATCTGAGCGTGCTTAATTCTGCAGCAGTGAACATGACAATCAGACTGAAAGCCTTCCCATGTCCCCTGACTACAGGCAGGCATGACGATGCACGACAGTAACCGGGACACGTCTGCCCAATACGACAATGCAAGTTTTACAAGCCTTCACTAATGTGTCACTTATTAGCAGGGCAGCTGGAGAACAAGCCAACTGTATGTAGGGCATTAGCACAACTGCCTGTGAGGGAGTGTTTCACAATTCCATTCCCACATTTCTGTAAAAATGTACCTGGAAGCCAACAAACCCTTAAAATAAACATGTTTATGTTTCACAAACATGGTAGGTATACAGAACTCTCTAAAATCGTTTGTCCTTGTCACCAACCTGATGAAAGTCACACACAGAAACGTCCTGTAAACTGTGAGATCGAATAGATAGACTGTCAATATTTTAATTGGCAGAGTAAAGATGCCACCTCAGCAGATACTGCATCACGTTTAATTAAGAGGACATCACGGTCAGAGCATGTTGGGTAACACATGCCCAGTATTGATTTGGGAACACTGCAATGCTTTCCCATATACCAACCACACCCCACACTGATGAGGTGCAGAATATTTAACATGCCACACTCTCCTTTTCCATTAGTGCCTCGTATATTGTCCCCTCTAAATGGAGGAGGAAGACAAACCCTGGCGCAAAGGAGAATAGCATTAAACTTTCTATTAAGATGCTCCTCATAAATCCTCTCATTTTACTGTGCAAAAAGCAGATATGTAGTACAATCAATGGTGTTACTCAATATGATATATATATGTGTGGCCTATTAAGTCCAGCTGTCGGGATATTTGCCTGAATTAATCATGCTTCTTGATAACATATATCTTTAGAAGATTCAGTTCCTGTTGTATGAAATATCTTGGCCTCTCCTCACCTCTCATGGTCACTGGGAAGTACAGTAAGCCAGCTGTGAACAGTAATTTGTCTTTATCATCAGCCTCCTGTAACACACACACTCTGGATGCATCGGTGTGGACCCTGCACGCGGGAAAAAGCATCATGCATCAAGATGGATTGTCAAATGACAGCAGAAACAAAAAGCAGCATCTATCTCTTTATGAGTAACCTTGCCTGTTTCAAATTGGTGTGAGCTCGAGGGGCAGTTTTTGATGCATGTGTGTATGTGTGTGTCTTTATATACACTCACAAATCTGTCTCTATGAGGGTGTTCATGCCTGGCTCTCTGTCTTTCATAACAAGAGATGTTGTCTGGATGAATTCAAAGAACCATGATATTCAATACCATTATGGTAACCAACAAACTTTGACTTAAATATCCCATTCATTAAGGTTTTTCTGTATACTTTGTAAGCCTATTTGTTTTACATTGAGAGTGAGTGGAACCATAGCTGATGCGCTAACAAATGCTAACAGGAGGTTTGGTTTATATCGTTATATATAAAGCCTTTCTCTTTACAACCCACATTTTCTAAGCAGCCATTAGCTATTCTATAATGGACTGCATGGGCTCAAAGATGCAAAGTCAAACGTTTGCAGTGCTAAACTGCATGACATATGGACCATCACTTTAGTCATTTTCCACAGCGGGAACAACTAACTGACAGGACCCCCTCATGTCATACAGACACATCTGGCCTCTTCTGAGAGGGTATGGTGACGACAACTCAAATCATCATTTGCTTTGCACAGATAATTATTTCATTCAAATGTCCTTCATTTTCCCTTTCCTTTCCCCCCAATGCAAACTTGTGACCACATCATGTATCCACACATTCAGCTGCCACCCTCACCAGTCCCATTCATAACAAACAGTACATGTGATGAAGGGAGAACATTACTATATGAAGACATTGACTGTCTGTTGCAATGTTTTGGCTCCTTTCTCTTTGCTGATGAAATCCTGGATGTATTGAGTGGAGCCAATCCTGTGTTGCCCGAGTGGATCATGGGGTAAGCTCTTAATTACTCTGAGGGACAGTTCAGTGGCATTATGAGCTGTGCAAACACACACACACACACACACACACACACACACACACACACACACACATTGTGCTGAGAGGATGAAGATGACACTCCTGAACACACTAGGTAATACTACTTGAGGCAGACTGTCAAATATGTGACACCAGATACTCTTGCCAGAATGAAGCATCATATTCAGTATAGCAGTATTATTGCACAGGATTGGGAGAGTGCACTAGAACATTATCCAAAGAAGGATGACAAAAGGAGATCAAATGGATCCAAAGACAGCATTTTCCCATGTGTTACATGTTTTTTATTTTATTTTTAAGAAATGTCTCTGCAAGCCTCTTTGAAACTAAGTGATCACACACAATCCAACTGAAACTAAAGTGTACTGAAGGTCACTTTATGTGCACTGAGACCCTCGGGGGGATTCTGGACTGGAGTTCTGCAGCTTCTTCTCTGGGTTCATTTCCCAACACAGAGGCCATGTCGGTGGCCTTCACTCACCACTGCCCTCAGAAGTCTGTTACCACCAGGCGGCATGGAACAGCAACAGTAAAATCAATACCATGTTTTAAACCTCCAGAGAGGGGGGGGGGGGCTGCTGCTACATGTTTACTGCACTGCTTTGAGAAAACAAAATCAATCATGCATTGTCCGAGCCACCTTTTCTTCTCAGTATGACAATGACGGGTTGATCGGAAATGGGCCAAAAAAGAGACCTGTCAATTGTTATACATGCTTATCTTTGACTCTAATTATACAGTTCACATTTTCTTTCAGTTTTGAGTTCATGATCTTATTTCGATTTTGGTAATTAATAAAAAGTGAGTTTACATCATGTACATGAACTCATTTGCCTAATTACACTTCAGCATGAGAATGGTGCCAGGGATGCATATTGCAGTAATGAGCTCACTTTAGATAGCCTTAATTTTGTATCACTGCTAACATGCTACAATCCTGCAGGATGGTATGCTGTGTTTTGTTTGTAACCTCCGGTATTTTGGAGTCTTGAATAAAATTGCAGTACATTTAATGAAACATTAATTCCTCTCATATTGCACATATTTCTCTATCCCAAAAAGCCAATGGTCCAATCTCAGTGTACACATCAGGTTCAAATTAAGGTCTTCCTCCCAGGCAGCTGAAATGTGGACTTGATCCTGAGGATACAGAACACAGTGAGACCTAAGCCAACCAGATCCGAGGATAATTATACCCGATCCAAAGTGTGAAAGAGAGAGAACACGGAAACTAGCCCGGCAACATCTACAGTGAAAAGAGAAGCAATACATGACACTGTTACCCACAGTTAACTCACATTTGTCTCCTGTGATCACTTAATTTCCTTTTAATTTAAATATATATGAAATATGATTTCAAAGGCTAAAATATTGGCTAGCGCTCCAACACATTGTACATGATAGGCTAAGGGGCGGGACATCTCTAAGCGGTTGACCAATCCCATCAGAGCCAACCTATCAGAGCAGACTGGGCTCTGGTTTCAGACAGAGGGTGAAAAGAGGTGCTGCAGCACAGGCAGTATGAGAGAAATAAAGAGCTTTTTGAACATTAAAGCATGGACACATGTCAAAGTAGAGGCACAGAATACTAATATGAACCTACAAATGAGCAGAATAGAGCCCATTTAACCAGTACCACCGACATGCTGTGCAGGATGAATGCAAGATGGTGCAAGGTCCTGAAATGTGTGTGGGGGGGATTTCAGGGGCCTGGTGGCCTGTGAAGTCAGGCTCCTTCCTGATCACTTTTAGAAACTGCACAGCGAGTACACTTAACTTGTTTGATCAAATGAAAACCTTTTCAATAAACACACAGTGCTGGATAGGTCACAATTGAAATGCCACTGTCGACTCTTTCCATGAATTCCTGCGACTTCCTCAAGGTGTGCATAGAGGCATTGAGAAGTCTTTCTCAAGAGACCTCACGTATTTGCCAATTCCAAAAACGGACAGCTCTGAGCCAAAAGGAGTTATCTGCAACAGCATCAAAGTGTGTGAGGGTGGACACTGGGATTATACTCATCACTCACACTTATCATACCTACAGGCCATATTGGAGAATCGCTCCAACTATCTTATATAACTTTGGACTGTCGAAGCATCCGGTATTTTCTGAGTCATTCATCAGAATCAGAAAAATAATGGCATTCAGTTTCTTACTCTAGATAATAACAGATAAGATTATTAATTTAATGCACCATTTCACAGAGCCTTCACTGCATAAAGAAATGAAATAAAGACTTTTAATGAGGAGTAGCCTGTTCACATGAGGTAATTCTCCCATTGATTTAACTGTGTCCCACTTTAATACCGCATGGGTGCAGAGTGGAGATGTTTCTAAAAGTTTGCAAGGGAGCACTGTGGAGGTGTGTGTGTCTGTGTGTAGGAGAGGGATGTTGAAATGTAAGGAGGTGCTGTTGTGGCGCCACAGTGATCTGAAGGGTGCCATGGAGACGCTGTCATGAGGGTAGAGGCCTGTGATGTTGACGTGTCTCTGTCTGCAAAGGCTGACAATCTGCTAACTCCTCTGACGAAAGTGTGTGTGTGAAACGTATGGATCTGTGTATAATCTCTGAGCATGTGTGTGTATCACGGTGTACGTGCGTGTCTGCTCTGTGAAGGTGTCTGTGCTCATTTGATTACATCCGGAGAAGATTCTGCCTACAGCACAGCGACAGATTCAAAGACAAATCGACCCAATTAGCACCAGAACATTCTCATTGAGAACCCATGAGTGCAACTACAGTGGATGCAGCCGCAGAATCATAACACAAAACAAAATTATGCTCGGTTTTACTGGCAAATGACAAGAAGACTTGTTATTAACAAGAAAACTTGTATAATTATATTTTATTAGCTGTGATTGTTGTTTGCCAAAGGATGTAAGATCAATCTTACCGTCTTTCATCTTTAGTTGGACTATGCTCTAAACTACTTTGTTAAACTTGGAGCATCACATTGTAATCTTTTTGAAAAGAGTTAATGATTTTCACTTTCACTCATGTTTTCACTATGTCAACAAACTATTTTCCCAAACAATTCTGCTTTGACGTCATTTATTTAACATTTTGTGATCAATGCACCAGCAGCTATGAGTGATTGCAAAGGATCTGATTTGATCTTAAACTCTTTCATCCTTGGTTGGACTATGTTCAAAAGTAAGAAAAGCATTTCTTAAACTTGACAACAAATCCTAGGAGCAAAGAGGCTTTATCTTTTTGAAAAACAGTTAACAACAAACCCGTCATGAATCAATTCTCTATGCTTGACACCACAAATCAACCCAAGCAGCAACAGGAATAAGATTGAAAAGTAAACAACGGGATTCTAGCCATTGCAGACTATTAACATGCACAAAATAGGAATGGACAATCCATAAAAAAGGGCCTCTTTAAAAGGTTTTTTTCAGGGAGGATTTCAATTTTTCTGTTTATTGAAGCCACAATGAATTGCATTTCCAGTCACAATGGCATTGGCACTACCTGTTCCCAAAGTGCTCTCCTAACTCTTGATTTGTGGTTGGACGCACTGCTTCCTGACTCCCAGCCAATCTCACCCATATTGCTAAATCAATATGTGCACTGACGAATGTTCAGCCTGACATATCGCGGCTGAAGAAAATCAACTCAAACATTTGCTGGCTGTCCGTTCAACAAACCATTTGTATATGGAGGATGAGGTGATTGCACCGGGCTCAGGGACGCTACCCCCGTTTCAATCACAGCAGAAGCCTCAGCGCAGGGGGTTGAATAGAGTTCAGAGATACAGAGACTTCACTTACATGTGTTAGACATTTGACTTTATAAAGTGATATCAATCGAGTCATTTGCAATGGGTTGTGTTTGTTTGGACGGGTGAACACTAGCATACATCTAGTTATGTTAATGATAGTGCTTTAACTCAAATAAAATGGAGTCAATCGAATTCATTGAATACACATTTGATTAAATGATAGCAGTTCTTCTAAAGTTGACTTGTTCAAAAGACTCCATATGTGATGTTAAAGTGTTGGAGACGCAAAAGAACAAATTGTAAGTGAGAACGTGTGACAGTCAACAGGAGGGAAGTTATTCGTGAGAAACTTTTTCAGTGTCTGAGTCATCCCCATTTACTTCTGCCTCTCTGACAGCATTAGAGTTGTTATGTATGACAAGCAGCTGCATCTTTTAAAAGTAATAGCAGAATAACTCTACACACTTGTTTTGTCCTGTGTAGTATATTAGGGCAGTCCCTGTAGATGTTGAAAAATGAAACGGCTACTAATGGCATATTTAAGAATGTATGACTGCCCTGACGTTTGTAGCACAGGACAGTTTCTGACAGTGGAGTCTGACGGCAAGTATCTTGTTTGCGTCAGAGTCGTTATCTTACTTCCATCTGGCAATGATTTCACAAGATAAAAAAAGGAAGGTAAGCTGTGAGTGCCTCTCCGCAGAAGTAGCCTCCTGTCATGACAAAACCATCATCCAAGTCTTGAGGGAGAACGGCTAAGCCTGCCTCTTTAGGGCGGCTCAAAGTGGGCCGGGTAGCAAATGGAGAGCTGAACTTGGATGGCAAAGACAAGGACCGGGGTCCACTGTTGTCAAGCTAAAGCAGCCAGCCGACTCCAAAAATACAAGCAAATCTAAATGTTTTTGGAAATAGCTACAGTTAATGTTTTTTGTGTAATGTGTTTCTAGGCTGAAAGGTATATTGTCAGGCTATTTTGCCTCCAAAGGTCAACTGATGTTAAAAAACAACAACAGTATTTGACATTTGACCAGTGGTCCCTTTGTATTTACAAAACTACTGTACTTTAATATCATAGCAAGAAAGATAATAAGCAATGATGACATGGCTATTTTGCATCAAGAACGTTTTTGAGTTGGCTATGATTGAATCTCTTTGCTCTGCTACTTTAGTGTATCACATTGAACTAGTATGTCTTTTAAATTCTTCAATAAAAAAAAACCTTAATGGAATTGCTTACTTCAGATAGAAGATAAAATATTGATGTTTCAATAGATTTTGAATCAGAGGACAGATAAAGTTGAAATTGTTAGAGGTACATTTGTATACATTTTGAGCATGATTTCAAACAACTTACTGCACCTGACAACGTTATGTTGCTGTATTTTAATGTGTTGGACTCACCAAAGTTGGAGACTCCCTGGTCAGATAATGATACCCTATTATGCACTGAGGCAAAGGACACTGCTTAAGACATCTGCAAACAACTTTATTAGCAGTGTGTCTAAGGAACCCAATATCATTTAAGTACGTTATCCTTAAAAATACCCTAAAAAAGGACTCATGGGGTGCACGTCAAAATGCAGACATCACCTGAACTACTCCCGTCACATTCTCTGTTTACAGGCCCCCAGGTCATGTCACAGACTTATGAAAGAACTTGTTGAGAAAAAAGTGGTGAGGGAGGAAGGGGGGAGAAGAGGGACTGGAAGTGAGAAATCAAATGATGATGGAATGAAAGTAAGTGGGATAAACAGGGGAGCCAAATAAAGAGGCAAGAGAAAAATGGGATACAAGAAAAAATAACTGAATCAACTCGAGAAGGAGTCTTGATGGAGACAGACAGCTTCTGATTGAAAGCATCTAAATAAGAGAGCTATACAGAGTTGCTTGTACTCAAGAATGTTACACGAATAACACATTTCCAGATTGTCAGATGCATCACATGCTTAAGTGAATCATGTTTTGGATGAGATTTCACTTTTGAGCTCAAGTCAAACTCTGCCTAGTTTAATAAAAGGTGATGAGAACAAAGTCTGAGCATCACTTTTAATCAAGAAATGTAATAAGACAAAAACAATTGATGGATATTAAAAGGGTACTTATACAGGTAATTACAATAAAAAGGATGAGCACATAGTTCACCCATTAGCCCATGAAGAAAATTAATGTTTGAAAAATGTAAAAGCTACTTCAGATGCACTTAACTGGAAGTGAAATCATAGAGCAACAAAAAGCGTCTGGCATCTTATTGATACACCAATTAGAGGAGTCATGTAACACCTGCAGTAATATCAGTAGACGTAATTGCAGAGCTAAAATAGAATGATGGGCGGATCAATACAGAAAACCTTAGAGGAGTGTGTGTGTGTGTGTGTGTGTGTGTGTGTGTGTGTGTGTGTGTGTGTGTGTGTG
>CALSBZ010043254.1:1139724-1156844 GCA_943591055.1 Gobionotothen gibberifrons | reverse complement strand
GTGTGTGTGTGTGTGTGTGTGTGTGTGTGTGTGTGTGTGTGTGTGTGAGCGTGTGTGTGAGTGTGAAAGCCAAGGCCACACTTCATTGTGTAGAAGTCGATCTGTGGAAAGAAGAAAGGTGGGAGGAGCGTTCCCAGAGGATGCCACCATTTCATAGCGCAGCGCCCGCTGGTTGCTTCTGGGCTGGAACTAATTGGTGCAAGATTAACTTCGCAGTGGGATAGAATGACCCAGAGCGCCCCACACATCTCTGGATCGGTGACATCGGGAGAGGCCAGTTCCCGCGCTGCACCCTGGAAGTGATTATTTGGTGCTGCAATCTCTGGCTATCACTTTAGCACATTGGGGCAGTAATAGCATGTGTATGAAAACACTGCCGGGATATCTATTTATGACAATGTGTTTCACAACTACTGTGTGTGTGTGTGTTGCACCTGCTTCAATCGATATCAAACAAGAGGAAAGAGATGGCGTGTTTAAAGTTGCGGCTCACTCATTTTCAGTGTAATGAGAGCCATGAATTATATGAGTGAGTTTCCTTTGTGTCATCTGTAACAGCTAACAGTCAGAATAAATGCTTATGGTTTGTGGAAAGTAGGCAAATGGCATCTCCCTAAAGAGCAGGAGTGAGGACAAATTGTTGTTCTTTCTAAGCTGCACTTTCTCATTGTGCTCACGCAGCATTGTTTTAGGTTACATCAGTCCTCAAACAGCTGCTTGTTTCTCCTCTGTCCACTCCTCCCACTATTCACCAGCAGATCTGCACAACCCGAGGGCAGCATCGGTCAATTCCGATGTTGAACTATTGGTCGTGTCTGACAGGCTTGTTGGTGCCATGTTGATCTCCGCCAGCTTCGACCCAGCCTCTGTGTGATTATTGGATGGCAGCATGTGTTTGCAGGATTAGACTGACTGCAAACTTCAACCAGCTGCAGCGCACTTTGTCCCCACAGATACGCTGTTATTTCACACGGATCATTTCACCTTCAGGACAAAAATCAACACTGCTCAACACAGCCTCTGCTAATCATGTCTTCTAAAACTTGATTGCAGAATGTGTCTTTAAAATAAAGTTAAGCTAAACTATTATTAAGTATAAACTTAAAGTGAATCTGTTATCCGACATCTCTGATGAAGCGTTATGAAAACACTATCTCTGCTTCTTTTCCCCCATAAAATAATACAAATGGAAGAAACATGATTATATTCCAGCTGGTAAAAAAGACATTTGTTTTGAAACAACATTGCATTTAGTTTATAATAAAAAGCAGCTATTCCTCAATCTGTCTGTCCTCTTTCTTTTTCTCTTTTTAACACCAATATTAATGACCACAAATGCTCAGATAACATGCATAATTGCTCTCCACATTTCTGCTATTCTCCTCTTTTCCACAATCTTTCTCAAGTTCCCAAGAGGCGAACAATTTCCCAGACATGCTCTTGCACATAATAGGCTTTTTGACGGGATGCATACTGGCTATAGAAAGAAAAAAAACACTCATCCAGGAAAAGGAGCCGTCTTCTGCTAACGGTTTGAATCTAAGTCGGATGTCGCTGCAGACTTGACAATGTGTCGCAACTCATTGCACCTTCACCGGCGGCGAATTGACACATGGAGGAGAGAGAGTGTTTTCACGGGTGAGTGGACAACAGAAACAGAAACCCTTCTGCAGGGTATCAACACAATTTGTGGGTCACATCCCCTTTCAGGATGGGTAGCGTTTCATAACGCTTCATCAGATACTCACCATCAGAGAAATCATTGCGTTTGACTTCAGCAAGACATCCTGTCTTTATTTCTGAGAAAAACACCACCATGTTTAGGTGAGCAACACTGAGTCAACCCAGGTCAGAGGCAGAAATGAATGGAACAGATCAGGATGACGCAGAACAATGAGGGAAGTTTGCAGTGTTTTTCTCATATACAAATGAACTAACTTCGTTTTTGCTACACACTATGGACAAAATGCATGCACGTAGACTTGGAATAACTCACAAGCCAACCAGGTAAAGTTAAAAAAATGTCCCCAAACTACAGAAGAAGGACAGTGGAGGGTCATTTTGGTTAGCTTGAGAAGAGAAAAATAACAAAAATAACTTTTTTTTGGAATGACGCACTTCAGACAGTTTTTCGCTGACAGCTTAATGACCGCCATCATGGGATTTGGTCACTTAGAGAACCTGTTACTGACTTTATTTCAGAGAAAAAGCGTCAAAAACGTTTTTGAGCTACGATTGAATATTTTTGCTCTGCTACTTTATTCTATTGTATTACATTGAACTAGTATGTCGGTTTTATTCTTTACAAAAAAAACACCCTTCATGGAATTGTTTACTTCAGATAGAAAATAAAAAATGTATTTTTTTATTGTGGATCAAAGGGCATAGATTAGCAGATACAGTTTAAATCATTACCGGTTCATTTTTTACATTTTGAGCATGATTTTTAAGCAATTTACTGCACCTTTTAATGTTAAGTCTTCTGTCATTAATGTAATGTAAAACATATCATCAAACTGAAGGTCAAAAGGAGCCATTAAATTAAAAAAGGTCACAACAAAGCTGATCCAGTTTCATATCCAAAGACACAGAGCCTTCATTCTGAGATCTGATTACAGCTATACAACATCTATCACACAGCATCAATACAATAGACTCCCTGACACATCTCTACAAAGCGAGTTATCTCAACAGCATGTCATGCATCAGAACATTCAGTATTTCAAATGCATTTGTATACAACATTTTCTACGTTTAAGTTTATTGGAGCCTCTACTGAAAATACGCCTTAAGAGCCAAAACGTCCAGGGTCCCTTAGTGTCCATGGGGGTAAAGGACCAACCTCACCATTTCCCAAAACCTCTCTATTTTCTACAATCATCAAAACACAAAGAAGTCAGCGAGAATACTTTACTGTCAAAGAGTCTTTCAGCAAGACACATTGCTCCAAATCTCCAATGGAGTTTGGGTGTGTAGGTGGGTGAATGAAAAAAGCAGTCTGGAGAATAGGCTTATGTAAATGTAAATGTTGTCGTAATTGTGATGAGGAATGCCAGCAAATGTTTATGTTAAGCCATTTTTAAATCATGTGATTTCCTCTTTATGATGAAATGTACAATTGGTTTCTTTTTTAGACGAGAAAGTAACTAACAAATCCAGCACTAACATGTTTGCATATACAGAGTGTCTGCCGGATCCTGCAGGAGCTGACAGTGTGCAGCTTCCATCGACTGGCAGCGAGCTGACGGTTAAAAATAGCCTCAAGCTGAACACACAACTTTCCTCCTACTTAGCTCACACCAAATCTACACCACGGCCTCAACCACACAACTAAATAAAGCAACTTGCAGAAATGTTCCAACCTGTGCTGGTGGTGTAATGTTATCTGTGATTTCTGTGTGCTGCTGTGTCTGTTTGTGCCGCCCTGTTTGGCACACATTTCAGACTCAATCCACATGCTGCAAGTCATGAAATGGCATTATTGGCGGTAACGATCACGATGTGAGGGCAGCAAACCAATTTGAGGTGCCAGTTTAACAAGAGAAGGAGGAATAGCAATTCAAGTCAAATGAGTCTGGCAATGTGTCTGGGTTTACTTATCTCTCCGAGTGATAATGATGACACCCAGTCACAAAGGAGATTGTTCTGAGCTTGGGACACTTGGGACAGTTTCTTAACTTCTAACACACAATCCAACATGTCCGTCTGACTTCAGTTTAGTGAGCAACAACCACGGACACATCAGGGTCTCAAGGTATATTGTTTATTACAGATGGTTGTCTGAGACTGTGGAATAGAGGAAGAAAGCTAAAACCTGAACCTTCAAATATGCATTTGCAAGGAACAGAGTACATTTCTTACATTTGAGTGGTGCTGAGGAAGGGGTCTTCTCATGCAGTAGAGAAATGGACAGGAAGGATTGCAGAATATATAGTGTGCAGTATGACCTAAAGGAACTATACTTTAACTGAACTTCCAAAGCCATGGGGAAATCAACACCTATGCTTTGAATCAGCTCCTGAAGATCAAAAAACAGCATGAAGGATTTCTTTATGATTCTCTCCTGATTGCATTGAGTTCACAAGGACCGAATAAGCAGCCTGTCAAACTGCCTGATGTGTGCTACCTTTTAAGTCGGGTATTTCCAAGTTGTTTTCTTATGATCATGTAACATAGAGTTCTTTGAATACCAACTAATCGATCGTTTTTGTTTTGCTTTAGTTGGCAAGTCTATTTGTTCATGCTGAAAGACTTATTTCGAAGAACCTTCAGAACATATCTCTGGTAAACTAAAGTGGTTCTTTTGCATGATTGTCTGTGGAGTTTTGAAGATTCACAAGTCAACAAAATCGTATGAGTGTTAGTTGTTTGAGAATTTCTTAAGTCAAGGTAAGCCTGCCAATGTCGGTAAAACAGCAATTTAAGGTGAACAAAAAAATCAATGCAAACTATTTATTTGTTATTACTGTAGTACATGTTTTCATTTCCATCTGTGTTTACACACTATCTGGCTCTAAACAACCCAACCTAACATAATATGTTTAGGAACAAATACCCAGCAGCAACACAACCCACACAGTCTTCAGATGTCACCTCTTCAGATGGATATTTAGTAGATACTCGTGTGATGCTCACAGACACACAACTTAACAGTTATACAAGGTATTAGGGCTGCTCAATTAATCGTATTTTAATCGCAATTACGATTATGACTTGCAACGATTACGAAAACGTATTCGAAATACAACGATTATTTTTTTATTATTATCATTACTTTTTTTCTTCAAATATATATATATTTTTTTGGTTCACATTTTTTTCTGCAATAAATTGATGTTTTCAAAGTAAATGCAATGGATAATCGTTTTTAATAATCGTGATATCAATTATTGACCCAAATAATCGAGATTATGATTTTTGCCATAATCGAGCAGCCCTACGAGATAAAGCATGTGTATATTATTAATCTAAATGTAGTGGATGTTCTCTGTATTCTCTGCAGTGGAGAGCGATCAATCTGTCTGCGTTACTTATCAATGCAGTTCATGGTCACTAGTTTCCATTATCTATTTTTCTCTAACTCTCCATGTAACATGATACTGAGGTCAAGTGGACAGTGAGTGTGCTGCTGTTATGTACGCAGTAATATAGTTTGGTTTAAGTACCTTGTGTGTCTATGAATGAGCGAGGTGGGTGAAGAAATGCCTCCAAATGTTCCCTCTCAGCTTCAGAGACTCCTCCCCTCCCCCTTCACTCACACACACAATACATCAAACCATGCATTTATGCCAAGCAATTGAATTCGTATTGGATATAAATCTGAGCAGTGACAAATGAGGCCGCTGCCTGCGTCTTCGCCTTATAAACTGACATGCATCTCTCATGACTGATCCCTTTAATTAGCATAGCGGTCTGAGAGATGCATGGCTCTGTCTCTCACCTCTGCAGACAGACACTTAGGGGAGATGCACAATGAGGAGCATTACATCCAAGTTAACGGGGATCGCAAGGCACTTTCAGACCTTTTAAACAGAACATTATGAAAATAATTGAATACAATTACTGTAGAGCCATTTTAAAAGAAGAAGAATGAATTTGAAAATGTGCGTTTCTTTTTATATTCAGTGCCTATTTATGAACAAGTAACATTGAGGAAAATACTGAGAAAACAACCAAATGTGCTTAATACAGTTTCAATGTATTAATTCACTGAATTTGAACACGTGTGCAATACCTTTAGGTAAGGGCAAGCAATGGAAAGACTTGAGGACATGCATCCCACTAAACGGAAAGAGAGCTGGAAGAATTGGAGTGTTTCAGTCCATCTCCAGGGTTCAAGTCACTTTAGGCAATAAGCTCTTCTGGGCAGAGGACATTCTTCCAGACTAACTGCAAGCTTTGGATACTTAAGAGCTATCATAGTTGACACTTCTCTTTGCCCTTAGACTTGTAGGCTACATTGGATGTTGACCCTAATGTGCACTGAAGCCGTTTGCATCTGAGAGTCAGGAGGCACGTGTTGGATCAAAGTAATTATCAGACAAGAATAAGCAAGTTAAAAAGGTGTTTACTGACCTTAGGGGTCAAACGAATGAAACACTAAAAGTCCCTCTATTTCAAGGCCTCACCTGTTTTTCTTCAGAAAGCATAATTAAGCACTGCTCAGTCGTGCCATTATATCATATATATTCTTTTCATCTCAAGTTGGCGTATGCACAACTTTGAGGACATATCCTTTGATGTACACACACATATGCAGGAGACAGTTTCAGTATTACAGTGAGTGAGCTTATTAGAAAATGAAAAGAGATCATGGATTCACAAATCTATCCACAAGGTGAGAAAAAGCTCCATTCAAAGCACTGTAATTATTGTATTTTGTATTCAAAGGAGTGTCAAGCTTTAAAGCTGGCTTTAATGTATTTTTTTAATAATGAACAAAGAAATACCATAGAGTTTCTGCAAGGCGTAGCGTTTAGAGCCAAATCAGATTCATAGTAATCTAATTGTTGTTTCTCTAAAAATGTCAAACTTAGATTATGATATTTTTGTGAGCCCAAACATTTTTAGAATTAACATTTCAATAGTTCAAATAAGTAGATGGAGAATGGGGATGGATGGAGGGTCATTTTCAGGTTCATATTTTGTGCCTCTACTGTGAAATGTCTCCATTCTTAAATGTTCAAAACGGTCTCTATTGTTCTCATACAGCCTGTGCTGAAGCACCCGTTTTCACCCTCTTAACGTTGGGATTTTAGCCTTACACCACAGAAAAGGGAAAACCCCAAAAATCAGAATAGCGTCAATTTATTTGTCCTGGTTGCACGTATTTGGTTAATTTAAATTTGACGACCATGTGCAAGTTGCTGTAATGTCAGATAAACTATAAGCAAACATCTATTACTTGCACCAACAAGTGACATGTGTGTTGAAGCACCACAGGTACACTTCTTTAAACGCACTTGTGTTTTAGCAGTGTTACATTTGAGGTCTTCAGATGGAGGCAGAGGTAAGTCTGAGTTAAACAGAAGGATACACAAGTAAAATCTCTGCCTCTCAGCCTTACTTTGCCTCTGACTCCCCTCCCTAATCCTCCTCTCTCTTCCTTCCTCTCTGCTCTCTTCCCACCTATCTCTTCCTTGAACATGCAGGATATACACCCGATGCTCCTCTCATTTGCGCAGGCCTTCACAGGGCCAATCGCAGCCTGACATTTTGTCTCACAGTTCACTGCATTCTATTCCCAAAGGGATCTATTAAGTTATGGTACTCAGTGAGCCAAGGAAAAGGAGAGCCAAGCTTCCGAATGGATTAGTTAATCAATAATATGGGGAAGGATTAAAATAGATGCATTCATACGCTGATATAGAACAGGGGCGGGAGCCATCTGGCTTTCACCATTCCCTGAGGTATCGATCACCGCAAATGGTGGGCGGACACTTTTTCCAGGGTAATTGTGGCAAGGCTGAGCTTTGGTATTATTTATACAAGTCCACTTTAAAAACAACCATTTGTCTATGTCTCACTGAAATGCATGATTGAAAGATGTTAGAGACATCTAGAGAACATTATTGTGGTAGTTCTCATCTACAGTTATTTCTGTCTGACTGTATATGGCCCCTGGGGCACAATGACCCCGGAGCAATTTCTTTCTTTGTCGTCATGCAAATTACACTATCTTTTCATTCTCAGGGGAGCAAAAGAGGAACTAAGCTCATTATCATGCAACTTTGCTGCATAACTGCACCACTGAACTCCTTTCACCACGGTGAACATCTTACTGAACCTGTTCTGCTCACCTGGAGATACTACAGTCCCAGAAACCCCAGAGGGACGCTAAACTGCGGCTCGATGGGAGTTACAAAGACATAAGGATGATCAAATTATATGTAACACAGATGAGGAGTAATCGTAATCCTGAGCTAGGGGGCATTCTTCATTTTGCAATTATATTTCATTGGCAAGTGGAAATGGAAGCAAGGGTCGAGGAGTTTCAATCCTAACAAATAGAAGGAATAAAACATTATGAGGTGGGAGGTGACAGTAGAACAGAAGTATACAAGGACAATAAAACCATGTAAAGATGTATTTTATATTACATCTTTACCCTTTTTATTCAACCTTCTGATTAAAGGACAGCCACTAACTGATCTAAAAATAGTCCATGATAGCACAAAATGTTCCATTGCAAAATAACATTAAATGTTTAGATGTCAGAATCAAAGAGCGAGAAATTAGTCTGAATCATCATTTAAAAATAATACTGGGGAAGAAGTAGGGCAATACTCTGATTGGTGATTGGAGATGCATACAAATGCAAGGTAGCCACAACAAGAGTCTTTACAGTATCTGTATAGACCCCATCACTTGACTTAACTGGAAATAATGTTAGACTCTCAAGCTGTACTGTATGTAAAAAGTGCATGAAGTGAAAATATCCCAACAATGATTTCCATGTATTAGACTGATCAAACCTACATCTGTTATTGGATGCCTTCTTTCTCTTTACTACAATTTTCAAGTATATCCATTCTTCCATCTCGATCCAGCCTCCTCTTTCAGTCTAATTTTAAAGCCGTTTGGAATCATAATTATGCAAACTCAACCATATCATCTACAAATATAAGTATGCTAATGCCTTCTTTCGTATGCTGCTCTAATTAGGGCTGGTAGTGTGACAAAGGCTAGCTAACAAGCCATACAGTGTTCTGGGTAGGCGAGGGAACGAGTAAAACAATCCATTAACACTGCGACTCAACGCGAGTATGTCCCAGTATGTCCCCACAGACCACAGGTGTGTGTAAAACAAAGACCTGCCGTAAGAGGACCTCCCAACGGGATAACAGGTAAGTTAATTAGTCATGCATCAGCATCTCCCTGGCCAGATTTGGTCGCTCTTTGGACAGGACATTTTGCAACATTTCCGTTTGCACTGTGAATGGAGAAAGCCTTCGGGAGCTGCGACCTGATGTTTGAACATTAAAACCAACGGTGGCAGCTTCCTGCGTGTTTTATTTCCAGACTGAACCCAGAGGAAACGACTGAAACTTTGTTACTGTCAAGAATTTTCTTCATTTATCCTCTCAGAAAGTATGGTTTTCCAGCAGGCCCTTAGGCAATTGTATTTTTATTTACTTTTTCATTTGTGATAAAATATCCATGCTATTCACCAAAGGCCTACTGGCCTCAAGTTTAGATGAAATTAGAAATCTATAATTCAGTTCACACTTCAGAAAGTGTGCCCAGCAGAGTAAATGTTTGGGGAGGGAAAGAGAAACACACACACACCAACACACACAGAGATGAAGAGAGGGAGGGAGACAGAAGAAGGGAGATTTAATTTCCTCAGCGGATCACACTGCTCATGGCACAGTAAAGTCTCCTGAACAAAACCTTGAATAATGAACTATACGTGCATAAAGATATGTTCCTGTTTTCTTTTATTATTCATATGAAAAATGCAAGTAGGTTGCAAATACAAAACAAAACCAGACTGGAGTCAACCCTCTGTTTGACGAGAGCCAGGAGAAGAGTTCAATGGTGGTTGACACATCTCTCTATAATTGCTTATAGGAAACTGTATGATCATTTCCTCATCATCCAACTTTTTCCGCAAGCCGCTGTCAGCTGATGTAGTCACTTCAAAGATCCAACTTAGTGGGATGTTATTGAATTGATGTGGGTGGGTAGGTAGGTAGAGGGCGGGCTGGAATAGATATTGCTCAAGAGTTTTTCAGACCAATATCATCAGATATTAAACACGGGAAGAGATCACTCCCTTTGAAGAACGGGAGCAGGAGAATGAACAAAGGCAGGAGAACACAAGATCTATTATATCATATGTTTAGGGCAAGAACAAAATAAAGTCTCGGGGCGTGAGGCATTTTATCCAGATTCACACACACTTTATCTTTTCATTCCATTCTGCTTTGTCCAGTTTAGTAGCAGATGCTTCATTGCCTGACACAAATAAGCAGGGGCTATCTTCCATGGAAAGTGTCAGATTATAAATAACATAACAACATAGGTGGTCAAATTGAAATCTGGTGAAACTTAACAGCGCATGAAAGGAAGGTCAGAGGGAATCAATGAGGGCTTTTCACAGAAAAACAATAACCAGTGTAGCAGAGTAACTGCTGAAGGCCAGACATGTGTGAAGAGGGTTGTTTCTAAGGATTGACTCACTACTGCATAGACAGTGTGACACACGATGCCACACTTCAGTCATGAACAAGGTTACAATTCAATTTGGCTTTGCCTACAGCTGATGCTACAGTTTAATGTGAACCCACTTCAGGAATATCACAGAGTAATAACCTTTATCCTGGTAATATCTGTCACGTATCATTTCAAAACCTCTCTGGTTATTCTGACAGGGAACATGAAATATCTTTTTCTCTCGTCATGTGTGAGACAGAGGGATTTTTCCTCCCGTCACGCTCTGATTCAAGACAGAGCGGAGAACATTGAGAGATGTGCTGGAGGAGGAGCGCTGCTTTATGTCGGTGGAGAAATTCGTCCTGTTAACGTGACGTGTTGAGAAAACAGCTGAGGAATTAAGATACCACAGTGTCAAATGCTTGTTTGTTTTCTAATGCTGTACTAGTGCTGTTATTTTAACTCAGTCAAATTTAAAAAGGCATTATTTCGTTGCGTATCCGACTCAAAATTGTCCGAATTTTGTACCGTTCAAGTCTCAGTGATGGAGGATAGTGCTCAGATTAACAACGCTTTTTTTCCAAGTATGGCTTTAGAAATGACAGTAGTATGTAATTGAAGTTGAATTTAACAGTTTTTTCTGTTTAGATCAAATGGTATAATGTATTTACAAACTCTTGGCTATACTTGCTTTGCTTTGTTCTTCACAGAAAATACCTTAAAGATCAGGCAAGATATCAATTCCTGCATGTCAGAGTTTGTTCCAGTCAGCCATAAAACACTAGAAGACGTTTTATTCCATCTAAAAACAACTACATGTAGTCTTGATAGTCTTTCGACAAACTTTTAAAAAAGTGTCTATTGCTATATTGCCTCAGATGTGCTGCAGATTGTGAACATGTCACTCCATTCAGGTGACTTCCCCAAGGGCTTGAAAACTGCAGTTATTAAGCCACTACTAAAAAAGAACACCCTCGATACACTGACAATCAGTAATTACAGGCCAATTTCAAATGTACCATTTTTAAGCAAAATAATTAGGCATGTCCCGATCACCTTTTTTTGCTCCCGATCCGATTCCGATCATTTGATTTTGCCGATACCGATTTTTCCCGATCCGATCTTTATGCAATGCATTAAGAGAAAAAAAAGGAAAAAAGCATTCAAGTTGTCCCTTAAGGTTATTTTTTTATTTAAATGACAGTACCCAACTACCCATTCTATCCAACATGGATATAGCTTCTTTTTTTCACAGCAGCATTGGATCAAAACAAAATAAAGCTTATCAGTGCTCGTTAGCTTACTGCTACTATTAGACACTGCACCCACTCTGTTGCCAGATTTGAGAGAAATAAGCAACCAGGTCTATGAAAACAAGCCCCAAAGAAGCAACACATACATGATGTTGTGTAATTTGAAACCAAAACTAAGGCCTCAGGATGACTTTAAGACTTGAACATGGTCATTTTTGTTTTGTAACATTAAATTAATGTAAAAACAAAAAAATGTAAAAAAAAAATAATTCCGATTCCCGATTTTTTTCTCCCGATTCCGATCTTTTGAAAATCACGTGATCGGCGCCGATCACGTGATCGGATCGGGACATCTCTAAAAATAATTGAAAAGGTTGTCTACCTACAACTTAACAGTTTTTTTTACCTCCAATAACATTTTAGACACCTTCCAATCTGGTTTTAGGTCTCGTCATAGCACAGAGACGGTTTTATTAAAGATTTTAAATGACATTCATTGTAATACCGACTGTGGGAAATCCACAGTTTTAGTTCTACTGGACCTCAGTGCGGCGTTTGACGCCGTAGATCACAATCATTTTATAGAAAGACTAGAGAAATGTGTGGGTCTGTCTGGCACTGTCCTAAAATGGTTTAAATCCTATGTTGAAAACCGAGAGTATTTTGTTTCAATTGGTAGCTGTACATCGGACAGAACCAAAATGACATGTGGAGTTCCCCAGGGGTCGATCCTCGGGCCTCTTCTATTCAATTTGTACATGCTGCCACTTGCTCAAATAATTAGAAATAACAACATTTCATATCATAATTACACGGATGACACCCAAATCTACATATCACTTTCCATAGATGAATACGGTCCTACTGATTTATTCACATGTCCAAAACAAATACATGACTGGATGTGCCGTAATTTCTTACAGCTCAACACAAAAAAAAACGAAGTAATTGTTTTTGGAACCAAAGAAGAGAGAATTAAAGTCACTGCACACCTGGAATCACTATTACCGTAATTTCCGGACTATTAAGCGCACCTGAATATAAGCCGCACCCACTGAAAAATACGTATTTTGTACATAAATAAGCCGCACATGTCTATAAGCCGCAGGTGCACCTGTGAGACCCGGGGAGAGTCTCCTGTCAGGAGAGAATGAATGTGGAAGAGCGGGACGGTCGGTCACCAACCGGAGCGGCTTTAAACCGTGGCCGGTGCTCGTGCTGTCAGTCCTGGGCTCTGCTGCAGCTGCGGCCGCTGTGGGCTGTGTGTGCGCTCTCTATACCCCATACTCAAAAGGCAAGAGCGTGTGCCTGTGGACAGAGGTGTGTCTCGCGCACACAATGATGTGCAAACTGCTACTTTTACATACAGTTTTCTCGGCCGTCTGCTCTCTGTGTGTTGACCCAGTCTTCGAGCTCATTTTCTAGTATCACGCTGCTGTTTCTAACGCGTCATTGTATAAGCCGCGATGTTCAAAGCGTGGGAAAAAAGTAGCGGCTTATAGTCCGGAAATTACGGTACATACCCCACCTTTAATAGTCAAGTATTCGCAATATTAATATGCTTTGTTTTTGTGACTCTTGCCGCTGAAACAACATATCATTTGTATTGTTCATGTGAGATGTAAATGTGTGCATGTTTCACTGCACGTACTCGTGGTGGCCCCAGCCCAGCTCGGGGAGGTAGGGCAGCTTCTTGATCCGGATGATGGAGTCGTAGAGCGACGGCTGCAGCGATTGGGCCACGGCGTTGGCCAGGATCACGGCGATCATCACGGGCAGGATGTGAGAGATCTGACCCGTCAGCTCGAACACGATGACGGCCGTCGACACCGTGTGGGTCACCGCGCCCGACAAGGCCGCCGCACCTTTGGGTGGAGAGAGGAAACACACAGAGGAGAGCAGACATTGTTTAGATCAGGGGTTTTCAAGGTGGGGTCTGGGTGCTAAATAAAGGAGGGCATCATCCATCACAATGAAAACGGTTTCAAATTACCAACAAGCTGCATTCCTATATATCTTTCCAGCAGTGTAACATGTGTTTGCTTTATTTTCACCAAAGGCAAACACCGTACACTGATGCCGTTACTGCTAACACTTTATCTTGAATAAACCTGCCTAAAAACAAGCTTTCAAATGTTTGTATTTTATTGTATTTTCATGCGTTTTCTGTGGCAGGTAATCTCTCCATTTAGTGGGGAAATAAATATACACTGTCAGAGAGAATCTAACACACCTACTGTCCTAAAAATGTGTCAAAAGTTTAAACACACAAATAAATAAACAATGATACACATGAGGCTGTGGCTCAGTGGATAGTATGCTTGTAATCAATTCCATTTCACTTAAAATTCCCCGCGAGTAAGTCACACGCTGTCTCCCGCTTGTCGCTATATTATTAATTTGGCTGCTACGCTGCTGCACGCGGAGTGTCCTGACCTGGCTGTGTGTCAGCCCCGCCCCTCACAGCGCGCCTGGCCAATAGTATGAAGCTGCAGCGTCGGAGGCTGTCGGAGGCTGCACTCTCAGGACTGCACTCCCACGACCCTAGTTGTTTTGCAACATCGCCGTACTTACCATAGACTGTATATATAAAGTAACATATTATAACTTATATTATTAATATATATATAATTCTGATGAAACGTTATTTCAGCGTTAATAAATGAGTGTTAATCCCAGTGTGTTTAGTGTACAACATCACATGTCATTTCACCTTCAATTCACGGTTTTCAAAACGTTAGCCACATTGCTAATGCTAACCGGAAATGAAGAATTTTCAGAATAAAAGTGTTAAGTTAATAGTTAGTGTGAACTTCCGGGTTTTTCAGAATAAAACTGCTTTAAATTAAAACCCTGTATTTAATTTAAATTACGTCATATCAACATTGAAACATTGAGGTTTTGGGGTTTAGGTTTGGGAGGAAGGAAGGAAGATTAGGATTAGGTAACAAGGTAGGGAGTGGTTAGGGTTAGGATGGGGGGAAGGGAAGGGTTAGATTGAAGGAAGGGAAGAGAACTGCTACCCGGGAGCTACTCGCTAGGTGGCAGTGTCACGAAAAACTAGGGTCGTGGGAGTGCAGCCTCCGACAGCCTCCGACGCTGCAGCTTCATGCTACTCCGCCTGGCGGCCACAGCGCGCCTAGCTAAAATGCTGACACATCCTCATGTAAACGGCAATTTATCGAGCTCAGAAAAGTTATCGAGTCCATTTTTATTTATCGTACGATAAGTCAATTTATCGATTATCGCGACAGGCCTAAATATGAGTTTCTGTTTTATCATAAGCATGGATGGTCATTCAGTTAATCTGCTGCCACCACAGAAGAGTACACAATATCAATATGACTCTAAATCTGTTCAATGCGATCATATATGTACTGTAGTATACAGCAGTGTTTCTCAAACTTGTTCATACCAAGGACCACTTAACCAATACAAAAACACTCGCGGACCACCTAACTCCACAAATATCCAAAATCACATCGTTTTTCTAGAACAGATTACAAATCGCCTGAAAATGGTACAAACAAGTGGCAACATGTGTGATGAAGGTGTTGCGCTGGGCTATATCATGCAATTGAAAGTGAAACTTAACCTCGCTCCATTGCGGAGATATTCCCGCGAGAGTGCGGAAAACTCAAATATATTTATTTATTTCAAATGTGAAATGTTACCAATATCCTCACGGATCACTAGGGGGCGCTCACGGACCACACTTTGAGAAGCACTGGTATACAGCATTATAGAGCAAGCCCATTCAACCTTAACGCTTTAAAAAATAACTAACTCAAACATTTTCATCCATGTTCTGGCTCTCTCATCCGAACAAACCAGATTTCCTCTCCCCACAATCTTATTTGTCGAAATGGCAAACATCGACTTATTCAAAGCAAGCAATAGTGTTGTGAAAAAAGAGCAATTTGAAAAAGCAGCATGAGGTAAATGGTGCCTTCACTGCAGAAAATGAACGAGTGCAATCTGATAAATGAGATGAGAAACATGATAAAGTAGAGAATGAAAAAGCATTAAAATATAGTGCAGAGAGAGAGGGGAGCAGATGGTGGGCGTGAGACGCGCTCATTGTTCTTTTCTGTAACATCATTAGGCCTGAACGCGCCTCTCCTCCTCTCGTAAATGCTTCTGCCAATCCTAACGTTCAGCCCTTAAAGCGAGAGGGTGAGAGATGAGAGAGCTCTGAGTCACCAGCAACAACAGATACACAACAACAACAGGGGAACAGAGGCACGATGAGCACGGCTGTCAACAGGTCGCACAGCGGAGGACGCACAACAACACTGCATCTCATCTCATTAGCCACGCTGCTTCATTAGGGGATGAACGTGACGTGGTTACAGGAGAACACACTATCTAGATATTCCGTCTATAAAAAATATAAATATATTACATTTTATTGTCTTATTGTTTTTTTTAAAGGTCACAATGTTGAAAAAGAGTTTAAAGGTCCCATGTCATGGCCATTTCCACTGATCATAATTCCATTGTTGAGGTCTACTAGAATAGATGTATACTGTGCAATTTTCCAAACTCACATTGGTTTCTCATACAGCATCTCTGTAAACTATGTGTATTCACTCTCTCCACTAAACGGTTCGTTGCAGCTCTTGCCCCTCCCCCTCCCTGTGAGCCCAGTGTGCTCCAATTGGTCGGGACGTTGTGAATCGCGCTGAGCTCCGTGGAGGTGTGATTTTCCTTGTTTAGCGATACACAGCGAAACTCAACCTGAGCACACACAAAGTCACAGCCAAAGTAAAAACAATACGTGTGGCTTGATATTGAGTAAGAGAAAGGTTTATAGGTTGATAAACGCTGTGAGAATGGGTCTGCAGAGAGAATATCCCAACTGTCTGCTATCAGCCTGCAGCCAGGGAGGAGAAATCAGCTGAGCTGCCTGCACTGAGTGTGTGTGTGTGAGGAAGTCCGTGGATTGGTCAATTTGGACCAATCAGCGGGGGCTTAACGTAACGGCTCCGCGGACGTAACGTAACGGCTCCACGGATTGGTCCATTTGGTTCCGGGTAACACATGACCGTAGCGTGTCATAGTTCTGGGCGTGGCTACTGGGTGTTCCTACGACCCAGCACCCAGGAAGTAAACAATGGACAATGACGTATCTCCAACGAGGCGTTTTGGGGAGGTATTTTCTGTGTTAGGCCCATTCCCAAACCGCCCCCTACACCCTACCCCTCCACCCTACCCCTACACCCTACCCCTACACCCTACCCCTACACCCTACCCCTCCGTTTGCGCGTTCACGCGGAGGGTCCGCCACATTGAGGGCTGGTCCAAAGCAATCAGGGCGGAGGGGTAGTGGGTTATAAAAGCCTCCGACAGCGAGTTTGCATGGATGCAGGCTTGATAATCTCACTCCACAGGTGTGCAACCGTTTTTCGGGCATGGAGGAAACAACATTATACAAATGTGAGTTCCATGTGGTTATTTTTGTAAACGATAATTAATATGTTGCCTTAACTAAAACATGCCTTTGTGAACATGTATTTAGAAATCTGCACGTGTTCATTTGATTTACCAAGATTACATTAGATTTTTATTTTTATAAAATTGTGTATATTTACAGACTGTTGCAAAAACTAAGAAGCTTATAAACATCAGGTTTAAAACTAAAAGAGCTTTGAAACACAATGAAAGATGTTTGGAGTTTTATTTGAGTTATTAATTTTAACTTTTTGT
>CALSBZ010043254.1:1107261-1134724 GCA_943591055.1 Gobionotothen gibberifrons | reverse complement strand
TATCCAGGTACAACACATTTCCTTTAAACAACAAGCTTGTTATTGACACGCTAAAGCACACTCATTTACTAGTCTTAGTGAAGGGCCACACAGATAAGTCTCCACGCTCTCGTCCAGTGGATCTATAACGCCAAGGGAGCAGCAGCAGTTCTTGTTCTGCCGGAAATCAATTGTGAGCACACTGCTGGTGTAATGTGACTTTTTGCAATGTGAGTGAATAACTGCTGAAACAACACTTAAAAACTGTCCCTCAAAGACTTTAGAGGGGATGAGAAAGCATGACAGGAGATGTAATTAAGATGTAAGGTGCCAAATGTCCGGTACTAGAGCCAACATCACTTGAATGGAGAGGATGGGAGCAATTATTAAAGCCCTACACCAGAATATCGGCTATTGTGCCGCCATGTTATAAACTTCTGTCACATGGCAGCTCAAATATTCTGCCTTTTAAATTGTAGTGGTTTTGATTATGTCTGTGTTCACTGAGCCATGCTGCTGCTCTGATGAATTGTTCAAATCATTGGCCAAATGCTTTTATCTCAAATGAACATTATCATTGGAGATTGTCTGCTTGGAGTGATTGTTAATTATTGATCAGTATTTGAGATATCCTCCTTAAATATTCTCCTTTGAGGATGAATTAACTCAAGCTTGAACTAAAGGAAAATATCATCTCATCCAAATATAGCTGCAAAAAAAGGAGAGGGGCAAAATATCTAAATGCATGCAAAACTCCTTTTTCATTTTGTGAAAGGTGGGCTGCTGGATATCTATGAGTTTCTGCGAAGATACAAAGATTGGAAAGAGATTCAATATGCAGATGTCCTTGTCTCTCTCAAACACTTTAAGCACCAGGCAGTGAGGAGGAAAACTAAATAACTCTCTTTCCTCAATAAAATGGCATGAAGAGAAGACCTGACTACATTTGGCTGAAACAGCTGAGCTTGACCTCATTTGCAAACCCACATGACTGGCATGCTTATAGGGAAAAGAGGATTCCTAATGCAGATCAGGATTCACAGGTGCTCATTTTGTATTCACAGAAGAGAGGAGGCAATTTTGCCTTGCAATATTTCACCGTTAGTTATTAGATACTTTTAGATGAAGTGGACTGATAATGGATAGAGAGGGACTTTGGAAATTAGAAGTTAAATCAACTGAAGTTACTTATCATTTCTGTCTAAGTCACAGACTGGAAGCTTTTGATGTAATATATGCCATCAACTCTCACCAACTATAGCCATCAGTGTAACCTTGTGGCACGTACCTACTGCAATGTTCTAGGATCTGTTAACATGTGCTAGCTCTAGGACTGTTGCTCCCTCACGTTTCTAACCTTTGTTTGACGACTATGACTTTGCAAGACTTAGATCTAAACAATGTAAAAGGACAGAATCATCTCTTACCGGCAATCATGATGGCCAAATAAGAGATGTGTCTTTTTGGAAATATACTCATCGTTAGTCATCAACAGGTAAGTGTGATTGCATCCAACACCTGGCGTGCACTGCCAGGTGATGTTGCATTGCAATACTGTATAAGTGTAGGTTACATTTTTGAGCACTTTGTGTTTGGATTATAATCTGCACGCTTGTGTCATTTAAATATGTGAGAAGGCTGCTCAAAATACAGCATTATAGCATTGCTTAGTAAAGGCCTCTACACTGAAGTGGCCTCCTGCATTTAAAGAAACTTGGATCATAACCTACAGACAAACAAATCAACATTAATTTGATCATTAAACACAATTGCACAATCATAATATTGGTGGACTAATAGAACAGAGACTGTTAATTTCTGCTACAATAACAATGTCATTAGATCTGTGTGGTAGGCACCAGCATGACATCTATCTGAGGGTGGGAGAGTGCAGTCATGCAGTCAGTCACATGGCCGCCATCTGGGTGTCACACATGCTGGGTCAGCCGCTCCTGTGTGGAGTCATGCTTTCTCATTCTCTGGCTGGGGCTTTCCCTGTAAGTCAGCAAGTTAACCACAGCAGCCTGCTCATGGTAAATGGACTGTATGTATTTCTATAACGCTTTAACCATGCAAGGTTCCTCCTGCTCAAGGAAGCTAACATTTACACAGTCACATGCTGTTGGCCATGCCATTGGGAGCAACTTAAGTTGGGTTAAGTATCTTGACCAAGGATACATCAACATGTATGAGGCAAGCGTCAGACGCAAAGCAACAAGGCCTGTCTGTCTGACTGTCTTTTGGACACTGATATCCACTTCATCTTCCAATCAGCAGGAGCAGAGCTAATGGGCAGGAGCACACTGGAAGATTATGCTGTGACTGCACTTGTTTCACAAAAACCCTTAATTCCTGCAATAAATCATCAACATACTGGACTCAAGACATAACGAAAGGCATGACATGGCTTGTCTTAGTGGTCATAACTTTTGTAAGGTTTTCTTAACATCATTAGATGTTGTCGTTTTTTGACACAGAGGTCCTTCCTGGTGTATATGTTGATCATGTTAGCCAGTAGGCCATTTATTTGTTTTTAATTACTGCTACTGGCAAGGCAAGATGGTCAGTGCAGTCTGGAAGCCAACATCGGAGGGCTCGATATCAAAGCAGACCGGCTCTGCTCATTTGGCACTAGCGTCCAAATCAAGGCTGAAAGTCAGCCACAGCTGTGTCTTTGACTTGTTGCTAAGGAAAAGTGAATGAGGAAAGATGTGGAAACTTCCTTTTATAAAGGCCAGCCTTCAAAGCATTATATATTTGTGTGCAGTGGTTATCTGGATGGACTCTCTGGATGTTTAACGAATAATAAAAGTCTAACCCAATGACAGAGAACAGCTGTACAGTAAAACAGGCCGTCTGGTTATTTCACTGGGTTTGGGAATTCCTTGCACAGTGCAGCTTGGCTCAGATTACACAGCATGTAAACAGTTTCTGGCAGAGCAAATGCAAGTAATCCCATCTCATTAAGCCACTGCTAACAATGCTAAGTGAACTGTGACTTCTCAATGTGCAAATGCATTTTCAAATAAATGGGCTGGAAAACACTTTTCCTCTGTCCGTCCCTTTTCACCTGTGAGCTCATAGAAGGGGTCAACATCCATCAGGCAGCCGTTAATGAGTCAGATAGACGGAGGGAAACTCTGCAGAGGGGGCTGAGACAGAATGTGACAGAAACCGGACACTGCTTACATAATTGGTTTAGATGTGTGCAGGAAAAACTTTGTTTAATTTGCAACATACTGTAACTGACAATGGATTTAGGACGCCAACATTACTTTTTTTTTTTATCATCTCTCTTACTGTGTTGGCTGAAAATATTCTTTAATGTCCTGGAGAAAAATAGCAGCCAATTAGGATCAATCACACTCCAGTCCTAACCCATCCTTTTGTAGGACTCCTATGGTGCAAAGAACCTCAAAGGCATGACAAAGAATTGATGGCAATGTTTGTAATTGCAATGGAGTACGATGCATTACCTCCTACGCTCTCACTTTTTAAACCTATCTAATTTGAGATGAGTCAAGAGGAGCTGCCACGTTATCAGGCATTCCTAGAAGTAATAATGACAACAATGTTAGAGAAGTTATGCAAATGTTTTCAATGCTAAAAAGGGCTTTTATGTTTGATGTCATGAGTTTTTAGTGCACTTTCTAAGCTTACGTTCAGTTTTGCAACTGAAGCAGAGGATTCAAATGTGGCTCTTGAATGATGTTGTCACTGTTCTCCATCTCTTTCAGTCTGAGCCTCAGGATCGGTGACCTCTGAGGACAGGGGGACTTCAGTTTGTGACAGGCCTGTTAACATTGGTGATGTCTCCCTAACTTTAGCTTTAAGTGTGAAATGCTTTGTTGGTATTAACATATTGTTAGTGAAAACAGAACAACATTTCTTCTGATGCTTTAGCATGGCATTTTGCCAACTGATCACCCAGTTCATCGAATCATTCTTACTTTAGGCAAGGCCAGCGTGAGTTAAAGTGTGTAATCTAAAGAGAGCTAATGATAGCATCACGGGGGGTGGGTGGACACCCCCCATCTCTGCTTTCCTCCAGCTCAGTCTACATTATTTTTACTCCATCTCATGCTGCTGTATTTTTACATCAACCAATGCCGAAAGAGTGCAGAATAAATCTCACTGTACACTGTACTGGAGTGTGGCATACTGAAAACTGACGCATGCATGGAACAAGACGAATATGCAAATGTGCCTCGTCCTGTAATCCAGCAGTGATCACAAGAGGTACTAAAGAGCCACAGAGTCACGCAACTGCGCCTCTCGAAAAAGCTGGGAGCCAGAGAACATATCAAATAATTCCGCTCTCCCAGAATAAAACAATGACTCACAAATATCACCTTACTTCTCTGTGAAGATCAGATACAAAGCACCGAGCACAGCTACACCCACTCAACTTTTATTTATATTGCGTACTTGGAAGAATCCCAGCTATGTATTTTTCCCAATCTAATACTGAGCCAAATACGGTTTGAACAGTGGAATCCCATTGTGTTCATCCTCAGTATTCACTGTTGTCTCAATATCATGCCTTCAGTGTCTGTGGTTGAAATCTATTATTAACGTTTGAGCTTCAACCCTTAACCAATATTAGATGTGTAAAAAAAAGGTCCAAATATAACCGATCAATGTGTTAAAAGAGTCAGAGTTGCTGCAGTGGGGAAATGTACAGCATCACAGCAGCAAAGGTACAGTACAGATAAAAGGCCAAAGTAAAAAGAGTATCCTTGTTTATTAAATTAAAAAGGTAAGCACACAATTGAAAATAAAAAGACAATTAAGTATACCATGGTAAAGAATCATTTGAAAACGTAAGGAAAAATCAAGGAGGAGGAGCTGGTAACGTTAAAATGTACTGCACATAACGTATGTACAACTCATTTCTATATGTAGGCAGTTGTGTCAAATAAGATACTGTAGAGAAGAATACATATTGAATTCTGTATTAATATAAATCTTTGGACGTGGGAACTGGTAAAGTCTACCAACAGGTAACATCAGGGGGTCTTAGTGAACTGTAATGAGATGTACACAAGTCATGAAACATGCACAAAAGGTCAAGAGCACTTCGGCTCCTCTGCATAGAAAGTGAGACCTTGAGAGATCGATACAGAGGTCACATCACTGCTCTCAGCTGATGATGATCCGACACTGTGACAAGTGATACCAGTCTCTCATACACAAGACAATTAGCCTCACATATTACATTGTGTGTTGATAGTTTATAGGACAAAGGCTGGATCACTATGTTTTGAAATTGTTTGTAGACATTGAAATAAGGATGATCAACGTTGATTTGCTTTGCCTGCATATTCAGTCTCAGATGTATGCTTCTGGTAGACTCTAAAACCCTGTGCACATAGGAAACATCTACAGAAGTGTCTGAAAGTCTAAAAATACCATAAATAACTATTCTATTGCAGAGTGCTACTGTATGTGTGAGAAAGGTGAGGCAAGACAGAGACAGAATGGTGAACTCCTATGTTGATTTAAAGTTCAAGTTCAAACTTAGCAGTATTGTTTTTATGTAGGCACCAACACACACTAAGCAAGCAGCCTTAGAAAGGTCTACAGCCTTTAACAACTCACAGAATCTGCTACATTTTGCTTACAGAGCCCGCAGCTTAATCAATAACACAAACAGCTTGACTTCATGGTCACATTTGAAAAGTCCAGTTCCTGCTTCAACACCACATACTCCACAGTAACTTACTGTAACTCAGCTGAGCTCTCCTTTAAAAGCACCCCTGACAGTAAGGACAGTGTGTAAGACAACAGAGTGGAAGTGCTCGCTGTAAAGTATCAATCACAGAAGAGGAGAGCTGGAGGCTGATCCCACGCCCTCCCAGCATCCTCGTCACCAGACTGCAATGTCAGAGTCAGTACGGGTCAATCCCACCTGGACTGCTGGCATCTGAACAGCTTCTATCCTGAACCTACACTTCTACCAGCAGCACCTCCGAAACAAACTGGACCGTCCGCACAGCCTTTACTCGAAATACCTCAACTGCTGGCCCTGAAAACCATCGGTCGATCGGTGACTAGAGTATCATCACATTTGACATTGGTTGTGCCGTTCTAAAAGGTGTATGTTCTGAGGTTGTTTACTGCAGGGTGAGATAAACAGCAGTCAGTGCATGTGTACAACTCCAGTAAAAGTACATCTAAAAATTAGTAAAGTAAAAAAGGAATAGCAGCAATATGTTGTTAAAGTATAAAGTAGGCTACAAGGACTGGTTGGATCCCTATGACTGAACGATATATTATAAAATGACGTTATTCAATTATTAATACTATCAATGTTAAAGCAGCATGTTACTGTTTTAGCTGGTGGAGATGCAGCGATTCAGATAAACTTGAGAGGAAAGAAGAAAAACAAATCACCAATAAGAAATATTTAGGTAAACTTTCTTTTTTTGGTGAGATAATGGATATTTAATTGCCAAAAGACACAGCATTTGAGCATTTGTAAATGTAAAACTGTAAACAGTCTACTACATCTGAAATGTTATGAGTGCAAAGTAGCATGAATAGATATACTTCAGAAAAGTGCATGTACCCCCGAGTGCATTGAGTGCTAAAGTACATGTAACTAGTTACTTTTCACAATTGCAGTGCAACATGAGCAAAAACACAGGACACCATTTAACAACATCAGTAATTTTAAACAAGGACTACAGATATATTGAACAACTGTTTGCAAGAGGAGAGAATAGTGTACACAGCACACAAAGGCTACCTGCCATGCTAGCTAGCACATGTATGTTCCATGCAAAGCCATCAGTCGCAGTACATCAAGACTGAGAGCTTTATGGCAACTTCTACCACATGCACACACTTTACACACAATGCACAACACTGCCAACACAGGCAGCAGCAGTCCTACCTTAATCGCATCTCATCGCCTCTCCGGGTAGAAGATCATCCAGGACATTTACTCCAAGTCTGGGACACACTTCATATGAGTTTCATGGCGCCTTCTTATCCGAGCGTCGTCGCTCTCTGCGATTTATTTCACTTTACATTAACTTTTACATTACATATCACAAGCCTAGCTTACTCAGGTGGACATGTGACGCTATATTTTCAAAACCAGCCGATTATTTATCTCGGGTAATGACGTTTCTCAGCAGGAGTCCAACACACTCACTGTACCGTGAAAAGTTTGCAGCCGCACACCTGCAGCCAGGGCCAATCAGCTGCTGCACACGTGACCACGCACACCTGATAACGAACGTAAACAAGTGGTTACAGTCTTTAGTTGAGCATTTTTACGCACAACCGATCCTCTTGAACTCACCTATCATTCCAGCACGAGTGCATCTTATTATTGTAACGTCCGAGGTGTTAAGGCTTCAATGATAATTCTGTGTAACAAAAACTCAGGAACTTAGTACTGTTTGGAGCGTCCCAGATAGCGCCTCCGTTTATTTGTAAACTCCGTCACAACACGTTCTCCTCCAACACACCAGGACAGCCTGCGCATGCTCACAACACATGACCTCTCAACCCAATGCTTACATGCGTCCCCCCTTACTGAAAGAAATGTCCCCATTTCCACACACATGGTGAGAACACAACAAAACATTAAAACAAAAACAAAAAAAACAATACACATCCACAGCCCAAATAAAACATCAACTTGGTATGACATAACCTCTTCCCCTGTCCTGCACAGTTGAAACATGAAAAAAACAATTATGCAGCATAGAATACACAGGAGGAAAGAAGCACACAAACATGTAAACACCAGTCACTCAGCCCATAACAAAGTCCATAAAGCGGACAGGAGGCCGCGCTAACCTCCCAGCCCGGGACACCGTCGGTGCGGCTAGTTCGAGCTCAGGGGAATCACCAGCTCCAGAACCCGGCCCAAGATCACTGTCACTTTCCCCATCGGAAAACCACAAGCGTCCAGAGCTCTGTGGGGAGACTGCATCTTGCAACGGAAGAGGCTGAGCAAGGTTTAAGAGAGACCTTGATGGTCCCTCCAAGGGAAAGGCTACCGGCAGGTTGTATCGCCGTAGCCTGTCATAATGGACAGTTTGGAGAGAGGCTTCATCCCCAAACGGGCTACTTAGTTGGTACGTGACCCCCACTTCATCACCCCTATCCATTCGCCTCTGCACCAGATAAGGCCCCTTCCAGTGGGGAGCCAGCTTACGGCGGCTCTCAGTGGGATCATTTAACCACACCAAATCCCCGACTTCATATGGGACGTGCCTCACTCTGGTGTCATAGTATGACTTCTGTTTGCTGCTTGCAGCAAAATTGTTATCCCTGGTCTGATCAAACGCCACGTCCAAGCGTCTGAGAAGGGAACCAGCAAAGTCTTCCCGGGGACCCTGCACCAGATCATCCCGCTTTGAACCCAGTAAAACATCCACAGGAGTCCTGGCCTCCCTGCCATGCGTGAGAAAATACGGCGTGAAGCCTGTGCTGGAATGTACACTGGTATTGTACGCAAACGCGACCTGTGACAGAAAAGAGTCCCACTCCCCCTCACATGATAGAAGAGATTTCGCCAACTGATCGATAAGTGTCCTATTAAACCTCTCTACCATGCCATCAGACTTCGGATTGTAAGGCGTGGTGTGCGTCTTCTTCACACCTAACATGCCGCACAAATGCCTCACAACATCTGATTCAAACTGTCTGCCCATATCAGTGTGCAGAGTTTCCATTACCCCATGCTCCAAGATGTAGTTCTGGAAGAGACACTCCGCGACTGTGGGGGCTTTTTGATCGGGGATGGCATACAGATTTACAAACTTTGTGAAATAGTCCTCAACAACCAACACATACCGGTTGCTTTTTGATGTGACCGGCAACTCCAGTATGTCAGCCGCCACACGCTGGAAAGGTCTAACTGCATGCGAAGTTCTCATGGGGGCATGGTGTTTAGGCACCGGGGACTTCCTTCTCTGACAGGCATAACATTGGTCACACCATGATCGAATGCCACTGTGCATGGAGGACCAATAGCACACACTTCTTGCGCGTGCCAAAACGCGTTCATACGCCAGGTGAGCAGTCAGTGGAGCACCATGCAAGTGTCCCAGGACCTCTGGAACTAAGACAGCAGGAACAACAACCTGAGTAGACTGCCCTGCCTCAGACAGCCAAACAACCCTACATAAAAGTCCCTCCACAAAAGTCAGCCGGGGAAACTCATGCCAAAGTCTCTTCACACCCCGACTTGCATCTTTTAACCTCCATCTAGGGGGCCGTTGGCCATGCTCCAGCCAGGCCAAAACGTGTCCGATGTCTGCATCCTTTTGCTGGAGCTCCCTAATACCGGAGCCATCATGTGACAGAGTGAAGATTAGGGTCTGGTCCACCGAAGACCCTGAGTCAGGAGGAGGAGGGCCTGAAATCGGTCCCTGGGCTTGGGCCGTGGCAGGAGTCCCCACAGCACACACATCACTAGGACCACTGTCCCCAGCGTCAGGGAGAATTGTACTCAAGGGAGCGGATGTGGCATCGAGACTGCCTGAATTCTCCAAAGCTTCAGGGGTGTCAGGCCTGCGTGAAAGGGCATCTGCATTTGTGTGTTTGGCCCCACTCTTGTGCACAATCACCCAGTCGTATGGGTCCAGCTCCAGAGCCCAACGGCTACGACGCCCCGTCCTGTCATTGTCAACCTGAAGTCGTCGCAGACCCAACAAAGGTTGGTGATCAGTAATAATTGTGAAGGGGAGAAGACCCAAGTAATGCCTGAAATTACGCACTGCCCACACTATCGCCCACAGCTCCCTGTCGTAGGTAGCCCAACGCCGTTCAGCTGCTGTGAGGGAGCGACTAGCGTAGGCCACCACTCTCTCCAGGCCATCCACTTCTTGTGACAGCACAGCCCCCACAGCAATCTGCGAAGCATCTGTACACAACACGAAACTCCTGGTGAAGTCCGGGTGGCACATGATAGGTTCGGCACAAAGACCATCCCGCAAAAACTCAAATGCCTCCTGGCAATCCGCCGTCCACTGAAAAGGGACATCCTTTCCCGTCAGATGGTTGAGGGGGGCTGCACGCCGGGCAAAACTCCTCACAAACCTCCTATAATAAGAGCAGAGACCCAGAAAAGCACGCACCTCTGTAGCGGACCGTGGAACTGGCCAAGTCTTCACCTTATCTGTGTTACGGGGGTCAGGACGAAGCCCCCCGGCAGAGATGACATGACCAAGGAATACCACGTGATCACGGGCAAGATGGCACTTCCTGGCGTTCAATCTAAGCCCAGCTGCCCCAATCCGAATGAAGACCTCCTCCAAAGCAGACATGTGGGCCTCAAACGAACTACTGTAAATCAGTATATCGTCAAGATACACCATGCAGATGTGCCATGGCAGCCCCCTTAACACCAGCTCCATAACCCTCTGGAAGGTAGCGGGTGCATTGGTCAGACCCATAGGCATGGATTTGAACTGGTATAGACCCTGGCCAGTGGTGAATGCTGTCTTTTCACGGTCCTCCTCAGCCACTTCCACCTGCCAGTAACCGTCAGAAAAATCTAAGGTGCTGAACCAGGAGGCCCCCGCCAATGCGTCCAATGTGTCATCCACCCGTGGCAGTGGATGAGAATCCTTTATTGTCACAGAGTTGAGTCCCCTGTAATCCACGCAGAATCGCCATGTGTTGTTCTTTTTCCTGACGAGGACCACTGGGGCGGACCATGGGCTACAACTCTCTTCAATTATGTCGTCCTCCAACAGGCGCTGAACCTGTCTGCCTATCTCCTTCCGTTTTTCTGGCGCAGTACGGTAGGCCCGACGCTTGACTGGGGAATGATCACCTGTCTGTATGCGGTGTTTGATCAGACCAGTGTTTCCTGTTCTGCCCTTCCCAGAGCCGAACACCCCTTGGTGTTTCCCAATCAAGGCCTGCAGCTGCAGTCTCCGTTCAGCAGACAGCGGGAAGCCAGCCATATCCGGCAGAGGGGTAGCCCCCTGCTGAGAGGGGAAAACCTCAGAGGGGGTGAGTAGCTCACAGTCCTTAACATGGTGGAACACACCTAAATGGGAGCCGGGGTGCAGCTTTAACTCCTTGTCTGTCGGGTTGAGCAGCCTGGCCACAGTGCATCCATTCTTCACAGGTGCAACTGTACGTGCCATCACAAGCCCCACGTTATCACGCACCTCAGGCTCCAGGTAACCCAAGAAAGAGTCACTGGGCAGACCAGCAGTATGGGGAATATCCACATTAACTGGGACAATCATTTCACTGAAAGGGGGAATAACAGCATCAACAGACATAACGATGTTACAACATTCTGGTATGAAATCTGTGGCATGCATGAGAGGAATATCTACATCCCCCAGGTGAAGCAGACCACGACCAACATCCATAACAGCTCGAGCCTGCAACATGAAATCAAACCCCAGCAGAATAGCTTGTGTTGCCCCTCGCACTACATGTACAGCCTGCTCCCAATGTTTGCCCCCCAACTGTATGAGAAGAGTCACAGTACCCAGAGTGTCCAACAATTGACCATTTACTGTGCGTGAAAAAGTGTACTGGGTACTTAGCACACGTTTACGTAAGGCAGACATGGACATTCTGAAGTCCTCAGAAATAAGAGAAACATTGGACCCAGAGTCAATCAAAACAGCAACATCAGCACCCTCAACAAGTCCTCTAACATAGGCTGTGGGCTTAGACTCACCCACAGAACAAGAGTCCAATGCACGAGCAGGCGCTTTCCCAGCAGAATAGTCAATTTGACCCTGTAGTGGTGAAACCAGCATCTGGGTCTCGATACCAGTCACTTGAAGTTTCCCTGCAGCCGTCCGTGCGAGGATGGAGATGGTGACCGCCGAGAGGGAGACAAAAACCTCACTCCACGCCCTGGCTGACGTTCCCCAGCGCTGTGTGGTCCTTGCGGGACATCGCTGCCTGATCGTCGCGGTGAGAAGTCCGCAGAGGTGTCTCGGGTCCCCCGCTCACGTGGAGACCATTCCCTGGCACCAAAACCATCCTGCGGTCTGCGCTGAGGAGAACGGCCCCTGCTGCGGTCGTCCCTGTGGGAATCCCCGGTGGTAGATCTGCAACCAAACCCGCCACAGTCACAGTGGCAGGCACGCCGGTGCACCCTCTGCCCCACTTGGTCCTGCTGACGATCCCAGGTCAAGGCGGAGCTTCCTCTGCCATTCTCAGCTCCACGGCTATGTGCTCTCAAGTCTTTCACCTCAGTCTGTAAGTCGTCCACCTTCAAGGTGAGGCGTTCAACCACATTTATGAGCTTATCCGTGGTATTAGCATTACAGTCCAAAACACCAGCCGATGGTGAATTTAGCGATGCAACAACAGCAGGATGGAGGACAGTAGGGCAAACCAGGCGTGTTCACCCTCATTGCCTGCCTGGCCCGCTCACAACGCCCAGCAATTATCAACGCCTCCTCCATATCAGTCGCCCCCTGTTCGTGGCATTTTGCTTGAAGTGCAGGATCAAGGCCAGCCAAAAAACGTCTGAATTTCTCACCATTTACTGCAGCGCGGTCATAATCGGGAAAAGCTTCAGCCACGAGTCTGGAAATGTCCGCCGCATACACCTCCAAACACTCGTTCGCCTGGCGGGGCCGTGCAGATACACACGTCTGGAAATAAAGCAGGAACTGTCTCTGGCCAAAAGCCTCCGCCAGCTTCTCCTTCACACGTTCGTAATCACACTGCACATCTGCCGGCAAGCTGTCCCACAGCAGGAAAGCTGCACCATCCAGTCTGGTAGGTAGAATGTTCATCAAGGTAGCTGCGTAGCTCGTGCCCCTAGCACCCCTCCTCTGAGCACGAACAGCGGCTTCAAACTGTCTTATCCACGTAGCGAACTGCCTCTGGCCGTCGCCCCTAAACATCGGCGGCAGCTCCACTCTAATATCATTACTCACAGCACCAGTCCAAGAAGCAGTACTTCTGTCATAATCGTCTTCCATATCGCCGTCACTCTTCATTCCTCCGAACATGAAGCTCCGGCGCTAGCACCGTTAGCACCGTCAGCACAGCTAGCCAGCAGAGCCGACCAGAAAGTCCAGTAATTGTCCACAGAAAAAAAAAATCCAAGAGCAGATAAAACACACTCCGATACCGCTGCCACCAAAGTAACGTCGGAGGTGTTAAGGCTGCAATGATAATTCTGTGTAACAAAAACTCAGGAACTTAGTACTGTTTGGAGCGTCCCAGATAGCGCCTCCGTTTATTTGTAAACTCCGTCACAACACGTTCTCCTCCAACACACCAGGACAGCCTGCGCATGCTCACAACACATGACCTCTCAACCCAATGCTTACATTATCAACACCAAACATACATTTAAAATATTTGTTATTAAATAATCTTATCGTTCAAAATGCCTGCTAATATGATTTAAAAATACATTTGTAACAGTATCAGCCCGTACGTTTCTCCTACTGACATACTGAATATTAAATCAGTCTAAACTTGACATCTAAAAGGAAATTGTTATACTTTGAAATCAAAATCACAGCCATAAACACGCTTATCCATCTTAGAACCCCCAAACTCCATATTAAATAGCTTGTATTTGAGTATAAGATATTCCCCCTGTACAAATCCAACAAAGTCCTTCACAAAACAGTATTTTTGGTATCAAAGAGTCTCTGTTCCCTGAGCGGTTTGTAGTTTCTCATTCACAGAGGACAGCAGTTGTAGTCAGCTGGATTCACATGAGTTACAATGGATTGTATTTTCATGACCAAATACAACTATTACTGTGTCCTCAGAAACTTCTCTCCTGCAGCATTATCCTCAGTTCCACTGTCACTCCGAAGGCTCAGTTTGCACAATATACTATTTTGGATCATACTTACATGTAATGAACATTATATTTGCATGTGGACAGAATGTCAGTCCAACAGACCCATAATCAGCAGACTTGATTTAGTAAAAGCACTAACAATGATTTTATTCAAGCGCAGCTAAATATTTACAGTCTTTTCTTTTTCATTTTCCCCACTGTGACATGTCAAAATGTCCTCTGTGAAAAAGGAATATACTGCGTATATTTTTACCTCAGTTAAACTCCCCAAAACAGAGACCAGTTTTAACACCCGTCACACAGACTGTGATTCAGTGCCAGTCCACACCTGCATGAAACCACATAAATTAGCACTTTTGTTCCACTGTAGCCGTCAAAACATCCCCCAGCATTAACCTCAGTAATTGGGATTGGGATATTTTTTTTTTTGTCCGCAGCATCACTGTTTCTTAGGGTCAAGAACAATACACTCACAACCTAACATGAAAGCATTTAGTTTATTTAATAAAAGAGCACATGTTCAATGTGAAAAGTGACAGTAGATATAGATTGGTTGCAATTTGATGCTATATAAATATAAATTAAAAAAAACTATAAAAAAAAAAAATTATACTTTTTTTTTTTTTTTTTTTTAACACCTGGAATTTCAGGGAGGGCGCGGGGCTCCGTTGGCGGGGCGCAGCGCCCTGCCAAGACAATGGTAGGGGAAACACTGGATCATACATATTCTGTTAGTGAGAGAAACATAACTGCATATAAAAAAAGCTAATTAATGATATAGAAATAAATAACTGTGTGCGCCAAACACTTCTGAGCAGCAGCGGTATTATAACAGACCTGGACAATCTGACATAAGGACTTATAAAGAAATAAAGAAACAACCTAATGTTTGCAAAATGTGGAATAAGGCATGAATATTTATGCATTTATTGTAAACAGCTAACACAAGGTGCATGAGGGCAGTGGTGGCGAAGTCCATAGGGACTTGGCTTGGCAACTGGAAGGTCACCAGTTCAAGTCCAGGAAAGACCAAGTGCCACCGAGGTGTCCCTGAGCAAGACACCGTTCCCACTGCTCCCCGGGCGGCGTACATAATGGCAGCACACTGCTCCTAACACTAGGATGGGTCAAATGCAAAGAACCCATTTTGTTACATAGTACCTATAATGACAATAAGTTGCATTTTCAAGAAAGGCTGGGAACTAGCAAGCAAACAAAAGGCCTTTGGTTGGCTACATCATTGCATTCCCAATATAGAAATATATTTAAAAAATAGAGACATTATCTGGCAATTATGATAACATTTCATTTTTATGAGACCAGAATCTCCAAATTACAAAGATTGAACAGATTTTTCTGCAGTAGAACTGTAAAAGGATGTGACAAACTTGAGTAATAACGTTCATATATATTCATTCAAATAGAGAAATAACCTTATGGGTTACAACTTTGAAGGAAATGTGCTTCTTTTACGTCTGTCCGTCCTGGGAGAGGGATCCCTCCTCTGTTGCTCTCCCTGAGGTTTCTCCCATTTTTCCCCTTTAAAACTGTGTTTTACAAGTTTTTCCTTGTACGATGTGAGGGTCTAAGGATAGAGGGTGTCGTTTTTCTAATACTGATATTCTGAATAATCTGTGCTGTTGTATTTGCTGTAAAGTGTCTCTAATGTAGGCTTTTTTAATTATATGTACAGCACTTTGGCTCGACTAAAAATCGTTTATAAATGTGCTATATAAATAAAACTTGATTTGATTTGATTTGTAATACAAAAAGTGTGATTTAACCATTTATATGAAAAAATACACATGAAATATGTATTTGGCAAGAGTACTTGAACACAATTGCACTTAGCTACATTGTGAAGCAGAGCCATGAATGAATAAACTGCAGGTATTACCAATTAATGATGATGATAACAGGATATGATGCGTTTTAACATCAATATTAAGATTTTAAAAGATAATAGCAGCTCATTAAAGCAAAAATAGGCTGTTCAACTTTATATTTAGTTTATGATTAAACCTCAGGTCTCATTTGTTTGGCCCCCCAGCGGCGGGACTGTGAAGTGCAGTCTCCGTCTCCCCCTCCCCTCCTCTCTTCGTCCACCCCACTCCCTCTCCAGCCGTCGCCGGGAGCAGTGTGTGTGAGAGTGTGTGTGAGTGTGTGCTGGTGTAATCTGACAGCTCGCCGGGCTGCGTTTCCTAAGAAAAGCTGCGCTCTCAGTCTTATTGCCGCTCTCCTTGCCTCTGTGCGCAGTGACAGAGAGCAGGTACGCTTTATTCACACTTCCTTTTGTTTGCTGCTCTTCACAGATGTTATGTCCACACTTTTTGGGGTGGTGTTTGGGGGGACTCCCCGGTCTAATGGAATCTGTTGTGGCTGTTTTGGTCTCTTCTCTGTTTCAGTGTAACCGCGGGCCTGTTTTTGGAATAAGAAAAGCATTGCTGTTTTCTGACTTTGAGAGAAGGAAGAAGGGACTCCTCTGGAATTTCCTCAGGAATTTATCCGGACAGCTCCGGTAAGACGACCTTCCGATGATCAAAAGCTCCATGGTGTAGTGTGCATGCAGCTATCACCATTCTGAGTTCACCTTTAATGGAAACATTAAACAAGCGTGTGCTTCATTTTCCCATTCTTCTATTTTAATTACAGTTACCGGGGCTTTGCATTCTACCGCCTGGGTATATAGTAAGTAGTATAGACTTTCTCTGCATCCCCTGTTTGTGAATGGCTGTTGGAAGGTTCTCTCCATGTTTTTTCTGTGTGGGATTAAGTGTCAGTTACTCCAAGTTATGTGTCGTGCCGCGATGTGAGAGGTGCCCAGGGCGCAGATTCCTGCATATCCTGGAGCTGCGTTTTGGGTGATATGCGCGCAGCTGCACGCCACACTCCAGATGGTGGCGAGATATTTACAGATTTTATTTTATCGCCATCATTTAAAAAAACTGTGTCGAGACGATGTCTGGAGGAGGTGATGTGCTGTGTGTGAGCTGCGGGACGTGCTGAGAAAGTTTGCATTCTGTTTGCTCCTGAAAACTGACATGCTTTGAAGGGGGTTGTCTGTGAACGTATGTGTGCCCAGTTCTCCAGACTCAGGTGATGCAGGGGAAGGGGTGTGTGTGACTCACTCTCTTTACCCATCCTGCTGCTGTTATCTGACAGGCTTTGATGTCATGTTTGACTGGTGACTGACAGTGGATCATGCGCATTAGTGTGTCAACACCTCCATCACTGCCAGCTATATTTGGAAGTTACCAAAAAACATAATTTATTCCAGCCTCTCTCCGTGTGTGTTAAAGAGTGTTAGTCAGCTACTACTGACAAGTGATTCATGTAGCCAATTACCTGTGATTTGCAGCCCTAGAAACAAAAAAGCGGAAAAAGGCAAGATAATGAACTGAAAAGTTTGTGTGCCTCCGTATTTTGTGGTCCGGAGAAGCAACCACAAATGAGGGAAAAGACGGCCCACACACACACACACTACACACACAGGCCGGGGGATATGTGTGCTGGCTGCAGCAGAGGGACAGAGGGCTAAGTGAGCATGACCATCGAGCAGAGGTAATAGCATTACGCTCTGCCAGTCAGGAGGCAGTGCCAGAGATAGGCGATACTGTTGTATTTCAACAAGAACTTAATGGGAAGCACAGAGGGGAAGGAGGCCATTACATGAGGGCATGATTTAACACAAAATAACCATACAGATAGTATGGTTAGTTATGATATCAGGTGGTTTTCTGCTGTGAGGTCAGCATTGACATCGGGGGCTACATCTATCTATATATAGATGGACACTGTTGACATCTTACAACATCTGAATAGTGATAATCAATGGAAACTTCCAGCACCAATGTGAGAAACAATTCCAGCAGGAGACAACACATTTCCTTCTCCTCCTGTTTTAAGCACTGCACAACAAATTGCCACATAATGACATGTTGAAATACAGCAGCCCTTCTGGATAGTTTGCCTGTTTGCATCATTTGCTGTCAGGCAGTGAATTCCTCGCTCAGCTTTCATGGACTAGTCCCAGGTAAGAATGTCCCCCGCCATCTTTTACCCAGCAGCGCTCCCATTTTGGCAACATTTAGCTATCCTCCTCCGTCTTCCATTTGAGTGATACTCCCAAAACTCCTCTCCAGGCCTGCATCAATCACTGCTGAGCAACATTTAGAAGTAGTGAACGGTGTGAGTGACCCCAAGAGCCAGTTAGACATCCTCTTTACTACACATCTTTCTCCCATTAATTACGCTTTACCATAGGTTGCTGTATGTGGCACACACCGACTTTCGTCTGCCTGCTGCACCTCCCTGGAGAGAAACAGGAGTAAGCTGTAATTATGGTTTATAAAACTCATCCAGGTGACATAATCAGGGCATGGCTGAGACGACAGGGGCTGTCATAACAGCTGCTAATGAATTTATAGCTATTTTCTCTTTGGAATTGCACATTTCTCCGACTGTCTTACTGTTTATCAGATTGCACAATGCATTCAGTTTATCCTTCTTGAAACTAGTTGCTATAGTTTTTACATATAATGATTTGCAGGGTGAGAAGAGGGCAAATATTGCAAAGTTCTCTGCATAAAGGTGAAAGCAGCGGGCCTGTGGGAGAGCAGCGTCTGTGTTCTCACTGAGCTGCACCTTGACTGCGGTCCAAGGCTCGGCACGGCGAGTAGCGGGCTCCCAGGGGCCGATTTATAATGAGCACGCTGTCAGATAATTAGATACACCTGACAGAGGCGTTTTCAGGAAATTTGGATTCATCCAAAAATAAAATGCGCGTGCCTGCCAACATGAAAGCGGGGGGAAAAAATATCCTGCTGTCACACTGCCTCTCCTCTCATGGTGGCAATGTTTTATTTATTTATCCACATCCTAATGCTCTTGGATGAGGCAGGCTTCGTTTCGTGCTAGCTGATGCATTAGCTGCCAAAGTTCTCATCTCATGCAGCCAAGTCTGAATGGTACAAAATGCCATCTCAGTCTCAATCTAAGACAGTGGTATAGGGCAATGATATCATTCCTCAGAATCCTGCATGAACATGGGTGTTACATAACAGTAGATGTGGCTATTCACATGTGTGTATTACTAATTATTTGTGTTTTCAATGCAGAAATGAAATGTGTGGAGACAGAGCATTTGGTGCACCTCATCAGCAACTCATGCGGTTACTGTTAGCGATGCATGATTAATCGTATTCACTTATACACCCATTCCCCTGCACACAAACACAATCTTAAATGTAATGTCTTTTTCTTAGCTGTTGATTAGAAACTGCTCCTCTCACCTGTGCTGTTTATTTATCAGCCACATGGCTCCAGTCATAAATCAGACTCTCATTAAGTTGTTAACAGCAACTTTTGCCTTCTGCAGGAGACATCAGTGCTATTAGGCTGATGTATGAGATACAATAAGACAGTGAAGCAACGCAGGCTGTTTATGTTGTCCAACTGAGACAGGCTCTTTACCATGGATGATCAGAAGATTGTGTCACCTGATAGCAGAGTATCAAGTCTTTAGGTTAGAGGTCAATCAACAGTGGCAAGTGGATAATAGGTCTGGAAAAATGTAAAATCAGTCAGTTTATTTAATATGTTGGCGTATTTGCATAATAAAACATTAAATTCAATTAACCATTAACGCAAGTTATCAACTGGGGAAGTTGTTAATTGATATCTTTTAGTGTTCGAGTAGATGGTGGCAAAGTCGATAGGGACTTGGCTTGGCAACTGGAAGGTCATCAGTTCAAGTCCCGGCAAGACCAAGTGCTACCGAGGTGTCCCTGAGCAAAATGGCTGCCGACTGCTCCTAACACTAGGATGGGTCAAATGCAGAGAAACAATTTCCCCACGGGGATTAATAAAGTATATCAAAATAAATGTATCTTGAATCATTTTTGGCTAACAACACATTTATTTTTGCTACTTTGTTTATTTTTTCAGTACACTTCCTGTATTCTTCATTTATCTGCAGCATATTGTTTCGGGATTGACAATTGCGTGGTTTAAATTGCCATACGTTTCTAACTCTGCACATTATTCACACTGCAGGGCAAATGCAATACTATTTGACCTATTAAAATGAAATCTTGTAATATTTAACATATCGCCATGACATTTGAATGAATTATAGGATGTGGGAGTACTGTACACAGGAGCATGGATGCTTGTTGTTTCAATGAAATATTGCTGATTTCATTAGTGCTTTTATTCCCGGCTGTCTGTAGCTTGGAGCTATGAGAAAGTGTCTATGTAGTAGTCCATTATTCCCTTTCACCTAACTTCACTCTCACGGCAACGGGACTTCTAACCCAGGCTCAGCGATGCATGATTTTAATTTCACCTCAGCAGTGGATGTTTCTGCTCTCTGTTTGACTTACTGTACTGCTCCTGCCTAAAGAAAACAGTTGAACTGGAGAAAAACAAAAACAGTGTTGCTTTCCATCTGCTCTAACATGACAGGAACTCACAAACTGATGGATACTGACAAGAGATGCAGACAGGAGCAGGATGTTGTGGATGTGCTGCCCTGAGACAGATCCCTGCCTGAACTAATAGCACACAACATGGGGAACATCTGTACAGTATAATAACTGCAGCAGCTACTCTCACCACGGCTCTACATGTTTCATAAAGCGTGCACTTTGGATTGCTTTTCTCCATATCATCATCGACCCTGCATGTTAGCACAGCTAGCTGAGATAATGACTTGTTCCCAAAGAGCAATTTGATCTTACATCCTGACCTTGTACTGCATGAAGGTGTGGGATGTTTGTCTTCATCTCCATACATGCTTCAGCTTGTATGTTATCATATTTAAGAGGGCACTAGTATGTAGAGCGTTGGGTTATAGCCTGCTGGGACAAAGAAAAAACAAAAAGAAGAATGCAGGCAGGCTGGAGCCGGGGTACTCTGCACAGCTCGATGCTGCTGCCTCTAACCGACAGGAACAAGAGAAATCAATTAGACCTACTCGGTTGCTATCCAAGGGACGTCCACCATGGGAAAGGCTAGAGAGAATCAAAGTGTTTTGAAAAAAAAACCCAAAAAGAAAGTAGCAGAGGAGGAAAGTGAACTCGAGCGGCAGGTTGTTGTAGTCTTTATCAGACGATCCGCCTCTGACCTTAAGATATCTTTCATTCCCTCTGTCTTCATCGCAGACATGCTTATAATTCCTCACACTTCCCATTTTCTCCTTTAACATTGATGCAAAGCCGTCTCTCTTTCAGTCATTTCAGGTCAGTAATAAGAAAAAGGAAGGCTGCCTGGTGCAAATGTTCCTTACAAGAATATTTCTGATGAAGCCTTGGCTTAGTTTTACCTTCGGAGGCAGTAATCTCGGTTTTTCCCAGCAGCTTCTACATTCACACTATTATGATTATATTCATACCTTAGAGCTTGCAGCAGTCACTCGGAGGTCACGGTGAACAACATTGTTCTTCTCCTCACCATAAAGGGCACCAGAGTCGCTGAAAAGAAATGAGCAAACAAGTTGGAGGGTGTCATGTCGTTTTTAAAAGATGTGTTTAAACAGGGTTTAGTTTCAAAAAACTCTATTTGGTTTGTAGAGGAACAAACGATTCATCATATTGAAAATGAAATGAATTGTGTTATGATCCGTGAGGCTGTGTATTCAATGGATATCATTTATTAAACATATTGTACAGCACTGTAATTTAAAATGTACACAGTATCACAAAACCCTGCTACCAAACTGAGTAGACAATTAAATCTAAATGTGGATTTCCATTTCCCAAAGAATACTTTTTTTTCTTCTGCATAACAGGCCGAGCTGATAGTAAGATATGAGGTAATTGATGCTTTACGCATTTTTCATTGAGTGGAGCTCTGTGCTGTAAATACTGAGGGTGAGAGTGTAAAGCATGGATTTGACAGCACCCGGTGTCCTCTCTCTGTCTTTGATCAGACTATTTGATCAAGCCCTAGCTTGGAAATTTAAATCAAACACCTGACAGTCTGTGAGACACGGTGTAACCTCTGCCTCTCTGAGAGTGGACACCCCTGCAAGTGTGCTACAGTCTGGTATAGTGCACATTTATGAAACCCTCCCCCTTTTGCCTTGATGAATGTCTCACAGTTTGAGATAGGTGACTAAAAAGTGGAAAAGCAATTTGACAAAGACATGTCCCGTGGGGTCTTTCAATCGCATATTCTGCAGTATAACGAAATGAGCAAGAATCTAAATATTCTCTGAAGCTTTTTATGAAAAAGATCCAGGGGGGGGGGTCTCCAACCTAGTGATTGACATGTCACTAGTATGGTGTTAAGTGTCTGGTGTCCTTTATGGTTACAAAAACCAAAGACCAAAGTCTCCAAATGCCCAATTGGAGACGTCACAGGGAATTTACAGAAATCTGATATGAATTTCAGTTGGAAATCAAAAAACAAATGTGCAGAGGAAAATCGGACAATTTGAACAGCACGAGCTTAGCGAGTTGTGTTCCCTCCGTAATCCTGAGTGTGCAGTTAGTGAGTCCCCCCGATAGAGCACACATGTAAACACACCCCCCTACCCCCCCCCACCTCCCACTCTGCCGGCTGTAGGTTTGGCTGTGGGTGCTCGCAGATCCCTCGGCATCATGGGAGAATAACAATGAGGGTTTTGGGAGGGATCAGTTGCTCAGCACAGAGCCATACTGGGGAGGGTTTATGTAAGATGCTGGCTTCCTGAGCTCTCTGCCAGTTTAAGATGACAAACAAATGGTACCAAGAAGAACGACTTTGCCAGGGAGGGGGGGCGTGGGGGGGGGGCTGCAACTCTTCATGCTGCTGCTGCTTCATCCTCCCTTCACACAAACACCCCCCCTTCTGTTCATGCACAGGCCTGGTTATGTGTCGTGTCTTGTGATAGCAGGTCTCATGTGTGTGTTTTCACACATTTGTTGGCTCTGCAGCAGCGTCGCCCACTTTGAAGCCACCGCCTCGCCTTTGTTTTCCCCTTCATATGTTCCAATGAAAGAGGCTGGGATCTGTCGAAATCTCTCCTTTCTTCTGTCTGGCTTGTCAACTTTTACTTTTTTTTGTTGGATGGGCTGCCTGCTGCGGTTATTCACTCAGCCCTGACACCACAGCGCTTCTTAAAATGTCAAAACAGGTGCAAGCTGAAGTGTTTCTTTTCTACAAGATACGCGTTATCCTCAGCGATTTTTGTGTTCTGATCATGAGGCAATGTTTCAAATATCACTGTGGCTTGTTGAGGATCTTTATGATCTGTCATTAATTATTACGGCATTTAAAATAGAACTGCAAAGAACAAAACAAGCTCTGTAGGGATCATGACGACAGACAGGTCTATTACACCATGTTAAACATTCCTTGGTTTGTAACCTGGACCATTTAAAAGTGCCTTTCTTACTCATGGTGAGGCTTCATTCAACCTAATGGGAGCCAGATACTTTTAGGATGAGAACCCCGCTGCATGGTAGCAGGTGTATTTTTAGACCTTAAAGTGTCTCGCACACTGTGAGCCGTCTTCATTTCACAACAGAAGGCGAGCAAGTCTGTGCTGTTTTAATTTGCTGCATCTGTACGTCATTGGTTGGAAAACATCTCAGTGTTAGATGCTTAAATATAATTTTTTTCTAGTAGTTCAGTAGAAGATCGAGTCAAGTCAACAGATGCTGCTGAAAGTTGATTTTGGAAATATCCCCGATGATAGAAAGAACTGACGGAGGGAAAGGGTAGCTCCTCAATCATCTCCTCCCCAGACATGCAGAGGCAGACATATTGTATCAAATGTCTTCTGACATGCAGCAGAGCAACATCTCCCTGTATTCCTGCGCAGCACAGAAATACACCAGATAACATTACATCCATTGAGTTGGGAGTAAGGGGAAAATCGATATTAGGTGAAAATTAAATTTGGCCGAAAGAGCCTTTAGGCAGAGTGCAATTTGAAAACACATCTTTTATTTTCCCCTGGGCGTCTGATATGTGGAGATGGACGGTTGGTCTAACCATCATGGAAAAAGGCAGAGGTATGAGCGAAGAGGAAACACCTCATCTCACTCCTAATGTGCCCCCTCCCTTTGATTGTCTAATTCGGTTAGGGCCATGCGTCCGTTATCGGATCATATCAAAGGTCAGAGGCATCCTGTAGACAAATCAATCTCCCCGTCTGAGGAGGCGCAGAGGAAGCAGGGATTGAGGGAGAGCCGATCCATCTAGTGGGCCCCGAGTGGAGGTGGGAGAGGAGGAAGAGAAGCGGGGGCAAGAAAAATAATGGCATCTGCTGCTCGGAGAGAAGTGGGCGAGGAAGGTGAGATTGAACTGTTGACTTGGGGAATGCGATATCCTCAGAATGAAAAAGAGTTTACATTATTGCCTGCAAGATAGGAGCAATTCCTTGTGAAGACCTGGCATAAGATGGCCTGGCTCACAAGCCGGTAGCTTTCAAAAACTTTGATTGTAGGGATCAAAATAATTCAATAATATTCCATCAATTATATCGGACATTTTTCATTAAAAAGAACATGTTTAACCAGCGCCCCACGTACAGCTTCCTTCGGCACAAGCTCAGAGCTGATGCAATTCATTGATCAATTGACAATACATCAACAACATTGAGACACAAGAAATAATGCAATTTACGAGGAAAAAGTACCAAATGCCAACAAAGGGAAAATTAGCAAGACTGTAAAATAAGTTGAAATGAAACCCTGAATATATACCGTACTTTCCGGACTATAAGCCGCTACTTTTTCCCCACGCTTTGAACATCGCGGCTTACACTACAGCTTCAAAAAAAGCTTGGAGCTGGGCGTGTCTGAAGCTTGGGGATTTTATTCGAGCCCCGCAACCAACAACCAATCACATGAATGTCCCGCCCCGTTTACGTAGTGTTAACATAGCTAGCAAGCTATGCTTGGATATACTGGATATAAAATCCCCAAACAGGCGAAAGCCTACCAGTTTCACCCACTGTCTCTGCCACCTCCCCCCATGCCTGGTTCCTCCGGTTGTATCCCGGTAAGTTAATAGGGACTGGTCATACAAAACCGGGTGATTTGCTACGGCGATAATTAGTTTATCCTCCATCTGTTTTTGAAATATAGAAATGAACGGCGGGATATCTCTCCCAGCTTAGACGCGGTTTGATTGGCTAGGACTTGAGCTGTCAGATTTTCAGAAACGGGATTTGATTGGCTGGCGCTGGCTTCTCCGGGTTCTCCGGCGAGCCGGAGACGCCGGAGAAGCTCAGCCACGCTACCCACAATTGGTGACCGACCAGTGGGTGCGTCTTATATTCAGGTGCGCTTAATAGTCCGGAATTTACGGTACTACCATGTGTATTCCAGCAAATTGCAATAATGACCTCAACTCTAGTGGAAACATGCCTTTACTTGGGGACATATTTTGCATGCGAATGATACAAGAGGAACACAATCTGAGCACAGTGGGTGTTACATGGTCTGCTCACTTTCCAGTTCATAAATAGTATCCTGACACACATGTTTAACTCAGATGAGTGTTTTGCTCACCACAATCTGAAACTACTAATCTGAGTTGTAAGCAGGGCCGCCCCTGGCCAATTTGAGGCCCCACGCAAAGTTAGATGATGAGGCCGGGGGGGGAGGGGTTGGTTAGTGCCTCGCAGCAGGGACACCGTGCCGCGCCACACTAATTGCGCCACATGCTCAGTTGAGGCTCCCTCTGCATGATGAGGCTCCCTACGCAAGATGAGGCCCCCTCCGCGAGGTGAGGCCCCACGCAGTCTGCGTGATCTTCCCGTAGGGAGGGACGGCCCTGGTTGTAAGAGTAGTTAGCATCTTTCCTTTGTTTTGGTTTCATTAGCTCGTTAGCTTGTAAGTGGCAGTAGGTGATTGTGAAGTTAACAGATGTATAGAGGAACCTTTTGGTAGATATTGAAAGGGAACTGTGGTTTACATCTTAAAACTGCACACTGCTGTATAAATCTTAACTTAATGCAAACTCTGTACTGACGTTGAGAAGTACACTCTCTTTGCCAGTGTTGTGGCGAAGACTGTTTTTAAACATTCACAATGGTCTTTTTTTTTTTTAAATCAAAAGACCTACCCGGGACTTCCACCATGGGAAAGGTTAAAGAAAATTAAATTGTTTTGAAAAAGGGTTATGTAGTTTCCCCTGATACGTTTGAATCTCAGATTTTGGGATATATCCTCTTTCATAAGAGGAATGTGAAACAGGTGAAACACTTTGCATGGAATACAAAGTCTGTATAGTGAAGGTCAGACCTTAGAGGGGACATAAGAAAAACACGTTTGAGTAGAGCTGATTTTTAAAGTTTAAAACATTTCAAATTGTAGGCTCTAGGAGAGTAGTGATTGGTAAGTTATTATTTTTGAACCACAAACCGAATGATTAATCAAGTGTTTTCGTCGAGTCGAGTTTGTCAGTAATTGGTGATGGAAATCATCATCAGTTGAATTGATATGACTGAGTGATGTGCTGCCGTGTTGGAGGTCCATTAAAGGTTGTTTATGAGAGACGATGTGAGCAGTGAAACCACTATTCATCATTCCTCATCACACTGGATATTTTTAACCAATTCTCCAGACCCCATTAACAGATATTCATAATTAAAGCAACGATGCATAAGCACAGTATTGGTGGGCAGCGACGGGCAAAGTTTATAGGTGAGTATAAATCATCCACAGTTTAATGCCAACAAGATGTTTAATTTGGTATCCCTGAGTGCATAATTAGTTCAATTAGCCTCCATGGTGCACAGTGAAGTCGACCGGGGTTACGCTGGTCTCCCTGCATTAAAAGGCAACGTGTATTTCCTCCTGTTAGATTAAAGCTCGCTGTGTAATAACTCACCGCAGACACCGTTGTAGCGCTTCACTGTGAGATAATGTTTGCCCAAGCAACTCTGAATGAGATTCAGCGCTCCGGTGACACCATTACTCTAAGCTCATTGCCGAGTCAGGTTGGGTGGGTCCAGCGTGCCGGCGCCAGCACAGAGCCCCTCTCGAGACAGATTACATGTCTCTGGACGAGCGAATAGGCTCACACTTCACCTCTGCCTCAGACAAGCGGGTTATTATCTTTTTGTGTTCCTTTTGTTCACCCTCTTACCAGTCATGTAATGCATCCAGGACAAGATGCTCTCCTGGCAGCCGAGCAGGTGGACGACAAGGCGGCTTACACATCTCGGCTAATTGCAGGCAGTCAGCGAAACGGATCTGAAATGCAGACAATGGCAGGAGCCTGTGTAGAGGAAGTCAGAGCAGCCGAGGCCCGAGCCAAAGTGTTTTAAATGGATTACACCAGTGTGTCATTGCGATTACACGCTCCTCGCAGGGACCGCGACAAGATGAATTGTATTTTATGGCTTTCCAGCAGATCTTTTTGACTTCCTTTCTCCTCAAACTTGAATGCATTTCTCCCTTCTAGTGTGCAGCGTGGTCTGACTGTAGGATTGTTTTCTGCCTTTGAACCTCACAAACAGTTCATCTGCTGCTTTTCCTTCAGGGCACATTTTCTGTTTATCTCTTAGTGGAGTGGAAGCCATGTATACACGTTTACATTTGCACGCTCTTCAGACCCATTACGTTCTGCACGGCTGAGAGAGTACAAGTCGCCCTCAGTTTGCATCTTGCATCATTTTAAAACACAGTGAGCATCAAAGAGACTCGGAAAGTGATACAAACATGCAGCAGATTGCTTCCACACCTCCATATACTGGAGGTCCAA
>CALSBZ010043254.1:1087242-1106861 GCA_943591055.1 Gobionotothen gibberifrons | reverse complement strand
TACAAACTCAAGCATACGTCTTATTATAGAAAAACTAAAACACATGTTTAACACTATTTTATTGGAAACATATCAACACCCACATTTATTTTTGCACCGCCCTTCTACTTCCTGTGGTCCTGTGATGTATGCTCTCAGTGAGACTTCTTAACGCTGTTTAAAGTCAGTGTGATGTGCTGGGGCTGTGCTACATCTGGTGCCTCTCTGGTGAAGTAACCCCTGACACAGGCCAAGACACACGTTGTGTGATGTGAGTCTGCATGAAGCTGACCACACTTTGCACAGTGTTGAGAATGGGCATGCAGTCCACTTCTGAAAAATCATGATTGTTCTTTCCCCCCTCCTAATTTCAGTTATTCATGAACCTTTTTTGTATCTCAACTTGCACACAACAAGCACAATGAAAAAAGACAAGTGAACATGAATCATTGAAAGGATTACCAAAGCGATCCACAGAGCGCTCTTCAAACTGTGTAATATCAGAACTGACATTTCTCTGATCATGCGCTGTGCCTCCGCTAGTTTTGAGTGACGAGCTAACAACTTCAGATGTGTTGTCATGGCAACAGTAATGTAGGACAGTCGCATTTTTACCAAGTCCCAAACAGCCTTATTTTGATCCAAGACTTGTCCATCAATGAGTTGGATCCAAAATGCTTCCTCATATTATTTTTGATACATTGCCAGCTATTTTTGTCCATAAAAACAACGCCATACTTATACTAAACATCCAAACTAAATGTATCCAGCAATGTGGGGATCTCTATTAAAATACATGTGTATGTTTTGGCTTAATTTAAAGCCTTTCTGCCGCACTTACAAGGATAACTGGTCTCTGTTATGCTTACTGGACTAAACTATGACTTATGTATTTAACCCAAGAATACTTATTTCTTAAATAAGGTAAGTTCATGAATTTGCCCAGAGCAACATTACATGTGCATTCTGATACAAAGCTGCAGCAGGGGATACATCAACAATCACAAAACATCAAGTTTATATAACATGACCGCAAATGGGCTCCGTACAAAAGACAAGTTTGGGCAGCAATACATAATATAGATCAGACCCAGATACGTTTTTTATAAAAGTGAATATTTATCTAGTAACAATTGACAACCTAAATGTGTCCCATGCACATACAACGTGGTGGCACTTCTTCATGCTGTACTCAAGCCAGCAACGACGCATTCGAATAAATTCCTGTGAGGTCTACACCTGGATAATCCTGTAATAGATGCTATTGGCCAATCGACAGCCTTCCAGAGGTGTCTCACTGCCCTCAGCTCTGAGACAACCCCTCAGTCTCTGCTCCTCAAGTGTCTGCAGGACTTAAAGCTCTTATGGGTTTATATCAGAGAACTCTTACTCCTCAAGCTAATCATGGCAAGAGCGTCTCTGAAATGTGATCAGTCTGAACAATGACCATTGTGCGCTCGCATTGAGTGCCATAATTAGCCTCTGTGCCGGCGGCCGGGGGGACAAAGTATTCTGCGGCTTTATCACATCTTAACCCGACATACTATTAATCTTGTCGACTGTAAGAGAGGAAATAATGCATCGAGGGATTTGTAAGGCTATAGATATGGATTACATTGTCTAACAGTGTGTTTGAATTGGTCTCTGGATGTAATTATTCCGGACTGAGATTACATACTGATGATAAAACTCTGATGTCCATGGTTTAAATGAAGCAGAGACATCTACATCTCTTATTGAATGTAATTCGTACAGTGAAAACTGGCATGAAAGTGAGACTGTAGTCTCCTGACTCTAGCTGGGTTTAATCTTGGGTTTTCCTCCACATGCTTTGTCTTTAAAACGCACAAATGCATAATTTATTGTCCTCTCAGTTTTTATACTGCATTACATCAGATAGTCGTACCATAGCTCAATTTCTCTTAATGCTCCCTGCACTGTAAAACCATCACTCCAGTCTTATGTTATCTCGACTTAAAGTGATTTTTTCCCAATGCTCGTAATTGAAAATGACGTTCTTAAATGACTCGTTTCACATGTTCTCCCACAGACTCAAAGCCTTTCCGTCGTTATTTACACATTGAGTTAATGTGTCGTGTGCATACCAAGAATCTGCACTCAGTAGATGCAATCTAAAAAAATATGCACCCTTGGCTGCGCTGGGCAAATAGAGCTCACTTTTTTTCATGGTTGTTAATCAATTTTTTACCATGGTGGCACAGCAAGGACAAAATGCTTGTTGCTTCTTGTGGTTTTGATGATTTTCAATCTGGGGAAGATGAGAAAATTAATTAGCATTCAACTGCAGGCTGTGCCACAATCATGGAGGAGCATCTAGCTTCCACATTTAAAATGGAATATTAATAAAGTGTAGTAATGATTCACAGGCGACTCTTCCTCTTCCCTCTCATGTCACCTCTGCTCCCTTTAGAAGCATCCCACTTGGTGTCATGGCATCGGAGGAAGACATAACAACCAACAGCAACATTAAGCTGCTACTCGCTCCGCTAAGCCAATGACTTTTTTATAAACTGTCCCCAGAGGTTTGAATTTATGAAGCTCAGATACTGTGTGAGCAACAGAGAGATGCATGTGATGGGAGCGGGTCACATTTAAAAATCGTTTTTTTTCTGCATGGAGCATGTTCAGACACCTGGAGGTGGAAGCACTTGCTCCCTTGCAGCTGTAAACAGGACTGCATCACTCAGATTTTCCACGCTTAGTGCTGACCCCGCCATCCATTTGGCCCTGCTTTATGATTACCATAAATGCCTGGATTGCCAACATAAAAAAAAGTGGAGTGGAGACGAGGGCCTCCGCGTCCATTAGTGGCCTCTTTTTACTGGAAGGGGCCAAGTGTGTCTCCTGGGTGAGGCCAAAACTCTCACTGTCCTTTACAGTCTGTGGAATACACTCTGTAATCACGCACAGGGCTAAGTGGATAGATGCACTGATGGTGAGGCTTATAAAAAGATTATTCATAAAGAATACGCCTAGAGTTTCCGCACAAATAGATCCTCCTTGGAAAGCTCAATCAGTGAAGCCAGGCTGCTGAATACCCTGCAGCCAATCACAATGTTTTAGGTTCTGTAATTACATCGATTTGTAGAGATTAGTGGTGCTTTAATTGATTGCATTTGAACAAACCACATGCATGTTGTTTATAAGAAGTGTGAGCATCAATCGATATGGTTCCATGTTTTGATTCTAACATTGGAATATCATTTTTTCATCTCTACGAAATAGATGTAAGAAAAACGTATATAAATAGACAATTTATTTGTAATAATGACAGCATGATCAGGAAGCTGCTAGCTATATGCTCATGGTCTGGTGTAATCCATGCCTCATAGATAGTTCAGGTCACTTCATCATTTGGGAGTATGAGTATAACTCAGTTTTAATATCAGCAGTTGTGCAGAGACGTCCGGGCGGTGCGTCAGGTTGTAAGGTCTCGCTGAGACGGCGCACAGAATAAAATTGCTGCGTCTTATTCAGGGATTTGAGCTTCAAATTGATCTCATCCTGTTTGTTTAGAGAAAGCAACTTTTGCAGGGATAAATCTCAGCGAGGAAGAAATATATGGAAATCCAAACAATAATTCAAAGGGTTGAGCTGCATACAAATGTGCACCCTGCTAAAAATACATTCAAATAACCAGTTGTGATTAGCATTGACTTTGCAGAAAAGCCCATTTGCCTTTTCTTAAAGTGAAGAGATTAAAATGTGAAAGCAACTCCCATAGGATCTCAGAGTAAAGCAGCACACTAATATATGCAGAAGGGGGGGGGGGGTGAAAATCTATTATGAGCATGATGACAAGAGATCAATGTTGCCTCTTATTCCCAGTGACAGTCTGAAACTAATATACTCATTAGCGTTAATGCCACCATGATATAAATTGAGCGGCTTTATATTTTAATAGTGTGTTTCTGTCTCTGCTGGGTAAAGAGCGCTCTGCCATGAGCTCAATCTGTCATGTGTGTACAGGCATCAGCGGCTAACAGCAGGGTGAAATTGGAAAGCTATTGTAGAGGTAATAGTGCTATATTGTATCTTAAAAATACCTGTACTGTGTCCTCCCTTGGAATTACTGTCGGTGCATGGCAGTGTATAGGGAGAGCATTTTAACAAGCAAGTAGAAAACCTCATTTAGCTTCACTATAGTCCGTGTAAACACCCATTTGCCAAATCTGAAGATGAATTACATTTCTCTCTCACAATGCAGCCATTGAGCTGTTTTTCTTCTGGACCATTTTCAATAATGGTCAAAGAATACCTATGGGTATCTCGTCAACAAACAGAATGCTAAGTATGGCTTTTATTTAGAATAAACTGTCCCAATTACCTCTTCTTCGCCAGCATTTATCAAGACACATTTCCTATAAACTGCACACTTTTGATTTGCATCCATGTGATCGTTCCTGACTTGCCCAGCTAATTTCTCCTTGTTTGAAAAGGATTAGTCGCAGAATGCCGTCCCCCTGCGATCACATCACATCACAGCGTTAAACTATCCATCATGTCGAACACAAGACGAGGTCCAAGAGGAGAAAAACAGCTGGAGGAGAAATGCTAAGCTGCTGAGGCTGGAACTTTTCCACAGCTGCTGCTGGCGAACAGCGACAACAAAGCCAGGAGCTGGGATTAAAGTATTAACAGTTTGTGGCTCAGAGAGATGACTTCTAATGAGGGGATGCAACTTCCTGCACTTCTGAGATATGTAGAAGTTTGTAATGTAATGATGAGTAGATAGCTGTCGGGACGGAGGCCAACTCTCTGCGCACCAGAACGCATCTGAACACTTCTCTTTTTTACAAGTTTGTGTCCATCAATTCATTTAATAGACATTTAAATATAATTAGGCTTTGATGAGAAACGAGGCACATATAAGGAAAGCATGGCAACGTTTAAGACACAAGTGTGATTAAAAGAAAAATAACATGTTTTCTTCCAGATGACTTTTTATTCAAGTTTGTGGACGTCAGCGTATGGTCGGAATCATTTGAACATGGTAACTAAAAGTATAAAGCTATCTCACGTTAATTCACATATTTAAGTTAAATCATGTGAAAAACGTTTTTTACGCTAAACCATAATAATTAGCTTAACTTTATAAAGAAGGTTTGCAGCTGTTTTGTTTTGTTTCAAATACAATGTGGATACAACTTGAACAGTAATCAGGGAGATACATGTTAACATGCTTAAATGTTCAAAATTCTCTTTATTTTTCTCATAATGCCTGTGCTGCAGCATAATAGAAGTGCAAGTGTTACATAGTGATGTCACTATGTTCGGGTGTGGGAGAGAAACCCCCTCTGGAGAGAACACATACTTTAGCCTTTGCAGACCATTTACAAAAACCTATAGAACTAACTACAGGACAGGGAACACCACAAGGTAGTGAATAGGGCCCCTTTAACATTTTGCAACAGGACATATCTGTACTAAATAATCTTTATACCTGCAATGCGTGCTTAATGTCCACAGAGGAACATGATATTTACACTATGACAGACTTGAATTCATATTTGTACACACCGTAACTTTGAAAACTCCCCAGCAAAACGAGTGAGTTCTCAGACCCGTGACCTTTGACCTGCAGCAGTGTGTACAGAGAGGCAGAAAGTGTACAGTCACATAGAGAGAAAGCTCATCAGTAGATTTCAGAGTACATATTCATTCTTTCTTTTCTCCGTCCATTCTCTGCTACGAGCTTTTGACAGCGGCTAAAGCGCTTTCATCCCCTCATTTCTCTCGCTGCCAATGAATCGATGAAATATTCATTCAGCTACGGCGAGAATGCCAAGGCGGAGTTTGGAGTGTAGCGCGTGATAACAGTGAAATGAGGGGGATTGTGTGTAATTGTGTGCTACCTGCTGCATCATACTCATGCGCTTCTGTCAGCCACCTTGTACCTGCGCAGATAAAGAGAGGGGAGGGAAGGGGGAACAATTAATACAAGAAAATGGAAGAGGCATGAGGAGGGAATATATTTCAGAAGGGATTTATTATTCACAACGTCTCCAAGAAGCATCCGCGTTACTGCTACTGTTGTGCCCTTGTTTTAACTTCTCTTTTTCACTTGAATTGCAATATGACTAAATATTTGATGGACTGGTCATGACCCAAAATGTAGAAAGGTCTTTGCAGAAATCAAATAGAGGCAACTTTAAAAAACGATGGGATAATACTAGTCTGCATGAATTCCAGCTATAATTAAATCCCTTTACTGATCATTTAATAGTTATAATCTTGCCAGCAGTAATACGCTTTGTCAGCAGGGAGGAGTTGAGAGTGTTGGCACACATTAAATCATTTTGGAATTAAAGTTGAGGAAATAAAGGGAGATTAACTGTCACCAATGCCGTATACTTTTCTATACATATAATCAGATATTGGATATATTATAATAAATACAAGTTATTATCTCAGCAGGTGATCTTTAATAACGGTCAATTCACTTCTGTCAGCGCCTTTAAAGCGGCACAATGTTTCCTGATTGAAAAGAAAGTTATCGTGTTACATATGCACAGAGAACATAAGAGATGAAATGATATTCTAACACATCAGCTGATAACCAATTGGCAAAATGCAAAACAGTAGCTATAGTTCTTGCTTCTTGTTTGTGAGGATTTCTGGCTTTTTGGAGACTTTAAATGAATTAAAGATGAAATGATACACTCTTGGTTTGACTTGAGTATGTATAAGAAGTACTCAGTTGTTTTACTTAAGTGATAATACCACTGTCATGTACCAGTGCACTTAAAGGTATACATGTAGTACAAGAGTGTAATACAAACATGTTATGACATACTCAATTTGCATTAATATTAATATAAGGGTATATATGTTGCATTCAGCTATATTTGGCTCCATTAACCTGCTTTAATTATTGAAGCTTCTACTTCTTAGCTTATGTAAATAGCTATAAATAGAGTCCCATACTGTAAGCCGATTTAAAATGAGAATATGTTTATGACTCCTGCCGACGTTGCACATAATGGCGTACAGGTGTTCAGCGTGTGAATACTGTATGTACTTTGTTAACGGTGCAAATGGTGCTAAGGTAGAAACAGCTGACTCCTCCCAGACACTTGGCAGCAGAGAAACTGGGCCAGTGGTTGTATAAAGAGAAGTGGAGAGGAATAGATCATAGAGTGAAACACACACACTCTCACACACACACACACACACACTACTTTAAGAGAGCCTTGTAATATTCACGTTACAAAGCCTAGTTCATTTCACAGTCGGACTGCGCGTACCTGTGCTTCAGCGTTAATGATGATGTTATGCTGGAGTTTTTAGAGACTCCTAAAGATTAAAGACTTTCTTTGTAGCTCTGCAGATTTTGTGTACCACCTGCTGGCAATCGCTCTGCAAGTTCATTTTTTCGGGAGCTTCTCATTAAATTTATGAACGCTTGAAGGAAGCCGCATTTTCTATTCTCTCCATCTGTATTTTTTCCCGTACGGGATGAAGTGCTAAATAAGTTCTTTTCTCTCCTGACGTCACTCCAGCTTTTCTTCACTCAGGGGGGGGCTTGCTGAGGAAGCATCACATGCATACATCTGCTATCTAATCTAGTCTTCTGAATTCATCAGCACCAGGGCATATTCTCACCTAACGCTCAGTTAGAGGGATGTGAGTCAGGGGTGTGAGGATGTTGTGACAAAGGTCAATGTCACACTGTGGTGGAGTGATAAATAAATAAATAAATAAATGGATGAATAAAAATAGGCGCAGGTAGTTAGCAGGGTAATGAGACAGCTGCGCCTATCAGCAATCGATGAGCTCCAGAGACAGTAATCACTACAGCTTCCTTAACCGGCTTTTAATTGGATGTCAGTCATTTACACTGCTGCTGCAACACACCGGCTCGTATGAAGAACACTGTCTGTGCCACAAAATGTGTTTAATTAAATAACGTGTCCACTGCATTTGTGTATTCAAGCACTCTGTGTGTATCAGTGTGTGTGTGTGGCAGCACTCAGCAGTCATTAGCATTGATTTTTTCCAGGAGGGGCCCCCTCTCCCTCTCGATGCTTCTCCGCCGTGCAAATAGCAATAATTTCACTCTCACGGTCACTACGGGGCTCTGGCCTCCTGCAGAGTAAAAGATGGCCGTCATCGATCGGGGCACCTGGACGCCCGGCCCTGCTCTCCCGCTGAAGGATCCCTCTGTCGATGGGAATCTCAGGTAAGTTACGAGCGCGCCTGCACGGCTTCCAATTAACGGACAGACTTAGAGCCTCCCTCGCTCACAACTGTCAGCTGTTCTCACTTAGCTTCTGCCGAGCAGGTACGAGCTAACACTTTGTATGTGCAGCACATGTGTGCAGTTAGAAGTGACTCTTCACTGACTCAAGACCTATTTCACCTTGAATTGCCATTATCATTCACAACCACCGTGATAGATGAATCAGAGAAAATACAAATGTCTGGTCCTTTTTTCATAAATGCACAGAGTATTCCTGAAGACATGATTGCTCAGGAGTAATCAGACTCACGCCCAGCCTCACTACCATTTCCTGCAGAGTCACTGGGTGGAAGGGATAAATGCGATCGCCCCCACTGAGATCAAATCCCCCTCGGTGTTCAAAGTCCTTATTTGAAGTCTGCGTTGATTAAATATTGAGTGACATGAGGGAGGGTGAAATGAATCAGGTCCATTATGTCAGACCTCTGTGGCCAACATGCTCGGAACACACTGACCCCCACTATAGACATGTATACTTTTAATTGGGTTTTGTGACAGTTGCTCTATTAGAAGAAATACAATAACATTTAAACAAATGATTTTCTTGTTTGCAAGAATTTGACAAACAAATATAAAAGTAAACATTTAAAGTAAAAATAGAAGATAACTTAATAAAATAAAAATCCGAAATGAAAGATAATATAATTAGCCTCAACAAATTAGAGCATATCAGTATATTCACTGGATATGTTTTTCATTAAATGACTATTAATCCAACACATGTAGGAGTGGATAGTCTCAGGCAAAGACGAGAAAGAGCCAACGCAGAAATGAGTAACTAAGAGAGCGGCTCCCAGCTGTGAGCCTGCACACTGAAATCAATATGCAGAGCTCAACCATGGCTCGACTGACACCGATTATTCTCTAAGTGCCACTGTTTTTTCCCACCACTGAAGAGGCTTAATCATCTTAATGTTTTTGGGAGAAGTGGTGAGCTTGACATTTAAAAACAAAAATGCTTTCTATGTAATAGAAGCAGAGATGTTTGCAAGCCCGAGCACATTTAGACCCGATTCATTTTCTCCCATCTCCATACCAAACCAAATCACATGGCCCCCTCCCTGAATAAACCCCCAAAACCCCTCTCCCCCCCAGCCATTTTTTTTTTTGCCCCCTCTCCCCCCCCCCCCCCCCCCCTTTTCTCAAGCACTAAGCCCACTGAGCCCAGTGGGAAAGATCTAGCAATCCGGGTAATGTGAGCATAATAACACCAACAAAACATCTCATTCCACGTCTAATTCAGAGTCTGGGCGTCTGTGTGGGGATAGAAGACAATCCTCTGCCCCCCCCCCCCCCCCCCCCCCCCCCCCCCCCCCCTCCACACAGCCTGTGACTATTTCTCTCTATCCTATAGATTTCTATGGAAATAAATAGGATGCCAACAGCAATACCTCAGTGTACAAACAAGTAAACCCCCTACTGTGATTTTTAATTATGACCAGCATTCGGCGTTTCAGTTTGTGCGGCGCTTCTTACAGAAATGACGGCGAGAATATCAAATCTACCTGATTTCAGAGGCTTTTCAGGTTATTGCATTATGAGAAAAGCCGGTGGCGTTGTAATCAAAGGCTTTTATGATTTCTTTTTCTGAATTCCAGCCCACAGGGTCTTGATTTCATCAGCTATATTACAGCTCTCATTACTTTAGAAAAAACAGTGGCCCACATTTTAAGTCACTGCTCTCTTTATGAGCTCCTCTTGCCCTGAGCGTGGATATCATCAGCTTTTTATTGCACCTTTATTGCCCATTCCACCAGTTGTTTCACTGCATTTGGCTTACAACAAAGCTTTGCAGTTATCAAGAGTACATTTCTTTCTGATGTGTGCATGAAAAAGCCATTTCAGCCCTTAAATAAATGACCATTACTATTTTACAGAATGTAACAATTACTGCTTATGAATACAACCTTAAAAGTGTAAAATGATCAGGCAGGGCTGCAACTAATTATACATTTCTAGATTCATCTGTATATCTTTAAACAATTACTTTTACGTGTCTTTTTGCAGCTGGCACGTAACAATGATGATTGCAGCTTTAGTGATAAATAAATAATACACATTCTCATCTCTACCTGCAACTATCTGAAGCTTTTACGCAAAGAAGGTTAAAAGATCTGTTTCAAAATAGTGTGTTAATGTGCAAGTTGACTTTAGGATCAAGATCGGTGATTTAAGGAACATCTGCATGTTTCCCCCCCCCCCTCTGTCTGTCAATTATTCTCACTCATCAGTTTGTCAGCCCCGTCACCTGAAGAGCACTCACTTCCAATGTGCTAATTAAAGCTCAAACCCAAATGCTAATCATCCAGCAAAAAGTCTAACCTTCGCTCACCTCCCACAGAGCCACAAGCGAGATTTTGAGATTTGCTAATACTTAAGACCTTGGCTAATAAATGTCAAGCAATTGCTGCTGAGATTGAGGTTTGTCAAAACTCTCCACAATAATATTGAACTTAACTTTGAAATGATCTTCCCTGCCTCAATGAGACATATTATCCATCTCTCTGTTTATGAAGGCCAACACCACAAAGATCCACTCAACTTGCTTCTTTGATTAAAGTAACTATAACAGCAGCTGATGAAGTGATTTCATATTTGTAATCATGTATACCACCACTGATTTCAGCATGCTTTTACACTGGTCTGCTTAGCTTATACTCAGCACATCGAAGAGAAATCATGTCTTCATGGTATTGCCATTAAACAGCAGATTTGGAAATGAAGCAAGAGTTTTGAGATCTTGGGAGTTACATGTCAATATCGATAAGACTCAAGCCGAGTGATGGTTGACTCACTGAAACGCTTGAAAAGAATAAAACAAAGCTCTGTGTGAAGGTCAGAGAAACCACAGCTTCATCAATCAGGATACACCATGTTCACCTGTGAGCTTTACGGATGGCTTTGTCTACCTTTAGACAGATCTAGGCTAAGTCTTTAAGCTAAGCTAACCATGTGCATGCTGAAGCCTCATATTGATGCACAGATATGACAGTCATATTGATTTTCTCATCCAACTCCAATTATCTTTACAAAAATGCTACACCGCCTATAGCCAGCTGCACTCGGCAACTAATTGTGTCATTTTGCATGATTAACATTTAAACTCATGCATAATAAATTGCACATAAGTTCATACCTATACGTACTTATGCATATCAGCAACCATGATGCTTTTTTTCTGGCACAACTCACTACGTTGTTGGGGCCCAACGGACCCCTCCACTGATGCATACTAATTCACTTCCTTTTATTTTCTGTCCCTCTCACTCATTATGTCCCTTTTGGTCCTCCTGCTTCTCTCACGTTTTCCTCTTAACATTTCTGGGTCTATTTCCTCAGTTATTTCAGTATAATAGCCCCCTCTCCACTCTCCACTCTCCACTCTCCACTCAACAAAAGGACTTGATGTTTGTTTTAAATAGCCAATCTAGCTTTCAAGCCTGTGAACAGCTTTTGACAAAAGCCAGTTGTACGAGCGTGTGAGTGTAGCAATCAGAGTCAGTCAGGACTACTCCGAGCTGCTCGCAGGGTAGCAACAATGAAGTTAATATGACTGGCTATTTTTAAATGCAGTCATTCATTCACAAACGGTGTGCCTCGGCAATGATGAAAACACACTATTTCAGCGTGTAGCCATTGTACTGAGACTACGGCAAACTGGGTCGATGCAGTTAGGAGCAACATTTTCTAAATAGGTTCTCAATGCTGCTAAACTTTCAGAGCAGCCCTTAGATAACACATATCAACCATTATGTCTGGCTTTCCTTAGAGCAGGGGTCTCCAACCTTTCTTCATCTGAGAGCTACTTTGAAAAAATGAATGTGGCCAAGAGCTACTTGCATCGCATCGCTTACATTTACATAGCCCTCATCAGTTGAATTAAGCTCTACTTTTCTACACGTGTGAAATTGTAATACCTAAAGCTTATCAAAAATCTTAACTTCACATCAAGGTCCAAGAAAACGACAATTTCTCACATATTATTATGGCCCACATAGTAAGGACATCACTGAAAATTGTGTCCTTAATCATCACCTTACAAGCATTTTACTCTTTTTTACAGTCAGTGAGATGAATGGCGCTGCATGGAGTCCACCATACAGGTGTATGCTGGAGTGTACCCACTTAGGTTCACTCTAATAGAGTCATTTAAATGTTCATCAGTCCGTCTTGTTCTGTATTTAGATGTCATTCATGTCTTCAGAAAAAGCTGCTTCACAAAGGTATGTAGAACAGAACCAAATAAAGCAAACATTTCCAGAGCTGCTTGGTGAATGTTCTTATCATTTTCTGGGTCTACAAGGCTCCAGAAATGTTGTGAGTTTTAAGCTGAACATGATTTTGGAGATGTATAACCTCCATCTCCATCTCCACAGGATTGACACTGAACAGTTCAGCCATCTTTTTCTTCTTCTTCTTCGTCTTGACATTCAATTATAAACCATAATAAATCAATTGTATAGGTCTAGCCTCCCTATATGTGTGTGTGAAATTATTCCATCCTCAAAAACTAATGCTTCTGCAGTCTGCAGCTTCTAGCTCCGGTCTTCTGTTAAAAAAAAGAGACTGAATGTCCTGAATGTGGCATCACACACATGACTAGTCTGAACACAGCAGACAACAGGAGTATTTACAACAGCATTATAAAAACAAAAATAGTGCACACTCACATTCTCTGTCTTACTGTTAAATAAATCCCATGAATGTATGACATTAAGTTAGCTTCATCATATCTCAATCAGTGATTCAGTGAATAATAAAGTTTCTATCGGGTCACTATCAGCCATTAGGGGTGGGGGCGGAGTTTGGAGGAACTGAGGAGGCGGTGATCGTGGAAGCTTTCCTCCTGCCTTCACAAACTTTACACAAGTATTTATCAACTGAAAATAGCAAGAGCACATTCATACTCTGCAATCCAAGACTTGATTAAATCCACCAAAAACCTGACATGATGATAACGAGTGTTTTTCAAAAAACACAAATCCCTCCCTGTGTGTCTCTGAGTTGAGCGACAGGGCCTGATTCAGAGCGGGTCACTCTGCTGCTGGTTCTGGACTGGTGTTGCTGGAGAAGGCAGACTGCTCCGTGTGTGGTGTCGCTGTCACGTCTGTTCCTTGATCTCTGCGTCACCGACCAATTTGATATTCGTGTGACAGAAACAATTCTAAAATAAAAAAACGTTATTGTCCAGCCGCGGCCAAAAAATCAATAAGCAACCTTACTGCGCGATAATCGATAATCGAGCGGCGAGCTACTGAAAAGCTGCCTGTGAGCCGACGTGTTGGAGAGCCCTGCCTTAGAGACTGAAGCAGAGATAACTAGAGAGGACGAGTGCTGTCCAAGGTCCTGAAAACATTATAAAAAAAACAATGTATCTAGTAAAATGTCATTAATGTAAGGCTTTATTATAAAAGAGACCAACATAAAATCCCAACATGTTTAGCATGTCTTCACTAAAGTGATTCCTCCATTATGATCTTTTTTCATTTTTGTAAAAGTTACTTAAGTGGCCATTTTTGTCTTTTTTCTGCAATACAACATCATTTCTATCTTACCCTGTCTGTGTATTTATGCTCAGTTCCAGCAAAGCAATCAATCATTGCGCATTGGAATGAAACACACGCTGCGTTAAAAGCTTCTATCTCACTTTCTCCCAAACAGTTGAGAAATGACTCGTGCACATTATAAACCATGCTCGTCATACTGTGGAGAATTATTCAATGATACGTTTAAATGTTATTTCATTAATGCAGATGATAATTGCTGAAATGTAATGCTTTTTAAACAACTTGTGAGAGGCTTTTAGGGTCCACTGACATTAACTTAACAAATAAAAGAAAAGGTATTACTTTTTATATTATTTTTACATTATTCCCAGAATCACTACTGGTCCTCCAGATGTTTCTCACAGCTCTGCAACTATTCACATGCCACCCATCACTTCACTCAACAAGACAGATACAAGATGCTTATTTATGAACACATTATTGATGCATGTGCAGTGGAACTAAACTGTCTAAGTTATCATAGAGAAAACTGCCTGCAAGTCATTTCAAAGGACATATACACTTCACATTGTCTGTGCATACATGAACTTCAACTGACTACAGATCAGTTAGCTCACATGTATCCTGACGTCTCATTTCATAAAGCACACATTGTCTTTCCTTTGCCGTTTTTTTTCTTGATAACTAAAAGGAGACGTGAAGAACTGAGGGAAATTATAAATATGTTGAGAGTCGCTGTCCATGGTGCTGAATGTTCAGTCGCAGATAAAACACGCTTAATGAACTACCGCATGACGACGCACTGACTCTAATTGAATAAAGCAGGATTCCAGCAGGACATTATTAGCTTTAATCTATGATGTGTACAGAATTTCAAAGGCAAGAAGAAACGTATATTAACTGTTAAGTTCAACCCCAAGTTTATGTCTTAGCATAATTATACTGAACATGAGATTGAAGGATTTTTTTCCAAGGAAACTGTTTTACCTCTTGGGTAATTTCACATTGCAACTGCTACACACGAAAACCGACTCAAAGTCTCGTTGAACTTGAAAGTCATTCTGTTGTGGGTCTGCTCGTGCCCCTTTCCATAGGTGAGCTGTGTGGACAAACTGATCTTTTTAAATGGCTCCTACCCAGACTCCTATTCTCCGCTGAGATAGAAACCTGACGTGCCGCTTTGCACATGCCTCAGGTCATAGGTTCTCTCTCATTTTCTAAGCAGATTCATATCTCCGTGTTCCCCCTCCTGACATTTCTCTCCGGCCCACTCTGCGGTGTGGAACCTCCCTCAGAGGAACCCTGGCCTGCAGTGTTTGACCTCCCTTTTATTACGCCCTGACTCCCGAATGTCTCCCTGTTAAGGAGGTGGAGATCCACACCCCTAGCCATGCAACCTCTTCACCCCATCACTCCCTAATTAGGGGTGAGGAGGATATACACTGCTATCAGAGCACTGGGCTTCCTATTTTCAGGAGACATCATCAATGGAGCAATGTGCTGAATGGGCAATAACCCCATAATCCTCTCACACTCCTGCATTCATACGTCTTATATCAAACAACGCTGTATTTGCGCTGCTGCTACACACGGCTACAATTCACATGAGCCGGCCGACTTATGTGAGGAGAGAATATCCACCTTCATTATGCATAGGACTCTTGACAATCCCCTCGCAGGATTAGAGATGTGTGTGACAGCGGAGGCAGGCAAGGCTCAGCGAAAATGTGGAAAAAATATGCAAGGTTATATATTTCCCCCCACTGCTCTGTCTCCATCTTCCCACATCTAGTGTATTATACATTCAACTGTAAGTAATGACAGGGCTCAAGTATATTCTAGTCAGCGATAATACAGTGCATGCACAAGCATATGACAATGTACAGACAACCCACAATGCACCTGCTCTTTTCTCTTGAATTCATGGTAGCTGCTTGGTGTGATGGAACTCTAATGACAAAAAACGTGTGATTTTTACATTTATTTTTGCCATGCAATATGGAATTCAACACGGCTGCGGCAGCTTCTGTGCGGCCTGAATGCTGATGGCTGATTTTCCATACAAGAGTAATTAAATCAGTTTAACCTGGGCACCTCATTTAGCTCAGGTTTATATACTAATGGACTGAAGTTGTTTGCAAAGTGTTTTGATATATAACTCTGCTAATATTGACTCTCTTTCCACTTGATTCCCCCTGCTTAAATGACTTAGGTTCACTCATTTTGAGTGGAAAGCTAATTTTTGACACTAGTCAGATCAGTCAGACTGCATAAAGTTAATGCTTTTTCAATTTGCAGAGACTGTGGGAACCCTTCATGTGAAAATGAAGATCTTATATTTTAACACCTTGAGTTCTCCTATAGATTAACATTTCCCCTCATTATCACTCCATAGATGCGTTCACTCCTCACAGCCCAGAGTGTGAGAGATTTCATTAAAGAAGCTGCTTAATTATGTAGGTGTTGAAATGTAATTAATGAAAAGGGTAGAGCAACTCCATTAAGCCGCACGTTTTTGAAGGGGGGAAAAGGATAGAGATCGCGTTACAGCAGACAGACGGAGAACATGTCTCTCTTTCTGCCGTGTGTCCGCCAGGCCTGTAGTACCTTTCTTCTCGCTCGCTAAGCTCACACCTCACCATCGATCATCCCCAGCAGTGTCAGAAGAGCTGACAGCTAGACTCCCCCATCCCCAGGACTCACATCTCCCTGGTGAAAATAAGAGCAGTGACGGAGAGTAAAGGCACTCCTTTCTGCTGATCTTCACTTTTGAACAATGTCTCCGTGGAGAATGAATTAAATAGAAACTTGACAGTGTCCCATCTTTCCTAATGATCTCTATAGAACATTATCTTCTTCTTATGAATTATATAAGTACTTAACATATGTCTATTTTAGTGCAGTCTATTTAAAATACATCTTCTTGGTTTGGTTTAGGAAAGGATATTGTTACCGGATAAAATAGCGAAGGTGCGTGAGAAATACATTCTGGTTTGACAACGGACTGGACATCATCAAAGTACTTTTTTATCCACCCATTTCCCCCATATACTTTGCCACTCTTGGTTTATGATAAGGTGTTTTGAAGCCATGACAACGGTCCTCACTGCCAAAACATTTAAAAAATGTTTACATGGAGTATTTCATCAACATTCTTGTATCAGGAACGTAAGCCAACAATCAGGAGAGATACAGATATGTTGTGAACTGTTACACACCAGCACACATATCGTAGGAGCAGAAATGTTCATGATGACAATGAGGTTCATCTAATCATTGATTTGTGTGGGAGAGCGTCCAAACAGAGGTCCGCCCGAACAGCAGGAAGGATTTACAGCCATGACAAACAATCATTTCTGTAGTAATAAATCAAACTGTGGTGGTTCTTCAAAACGCCTCAGATAATGTGCAAATTCATTTCTATTCACAAGCTGCTTCATGCTAACAGTGGTTCAACTATTTATCTCTCTAAATTACAGATGTTGGGGGTGACATGACAGATACGTCCCCCTAACTCCTGCGCTCAAAATTACATTTTACTTTCATAAAATAGACAGCGTATCTATCACAACTTGTCTGGGCTATTTGTGGCTATATATATATATATATATATATAACAAAGCACAGCTCTCAGAAAAGCCACATTAGGTCATCGTCATTTCTACCTCTGTGAGAGTTTTTAGTTTTAACTGTCAGAAGAATCCAAGGAGTTATTCTGAAACATATGTAGGTGGAATATAGTTACACTATAAACCATATGTTATGCAGAGTGGATTGTTCATAAAGCATCCAAAGATACTTTTCTGTGTTAAACAACGTTAGCAGTTCTTTCCGAGGGCGTCTCGATCCAATGTCTCTACACCACTGAAACTAACTGCAGTCGCATTCCCTGAGTCTCTGCACCGAAGTGACCTCACAGCCCTTAACTTTGTCTCTCCCGAACAATGTGAAGCACAGAGCACCAAAAACCTGGGACATCGTTAGCGCAGAAAGTTCAACTTCTGCAAAGTTGGCCTCAAATCATTTCTCTATGTCCAGGTGTGGATAACAATGGTGAATGAAAGCAGCTGCATGTCTGTCCATCAGCGTGCATGTCCAGCATGGCAGGAAGTGTCTGCCCCCCCCCCCCCCTCGCTGCAGAGGGGGGTTGGTGGCTCTCCAGCTTCACTGTGGGACATTCATACAGTATTAAACTATAGATGGCTTTAAGTGCAGCAGCTCCGGCCAACTGGCCACAGACTCTCTTTGATGTAAGGGGGGGGGGGGGATGAGGATGGAGAGGGGGGGCAGAGCGCAGCTGTTTTGGCCTCTCCACTGTCACAGCTGACACGGCAAGAGCCAGCAATAAAAGTCTTCTGTAGTTCTGCACTACAGAGTTCCTACACCTCCACCTTCCCCATCCCTCCATCCCTCCATCCCACCCCCCCGCGGCGATGGACTCCCGCCTCCCCTATAGGTCTGCAAATTGAATTCGCTCACATCAAAATGCACTGGCAGGGGAAGTACAAGGACTAACTGAAGCATATCAACACTGGGAGTGTGCATGTCATGTCCCAGTGAAAATAGACCACTGTAACAGATTGTAGGACAACACCATTGGTAATAGGGTTTGTTTCAATGTGCTGTTAGATCGATGAGAGCAACAGCAGTGATGCAGACCTTCATGTTGCATCACCTGGACTGGAGCGTAACCAATTCAAACTTTCCCACAGCGTGTTGCTCGAGGAAACACTTGACTTTCTCCACATCGGGTACATGAAAGGTCCTTTGACATCACCGCCTGCAGAACATGTATGGAAAGGGACAAAAACGAATTGTTGGAAGTGGGACGGCACATATAGGCATGATTATATAAGCAAATGCTGCTAGATTTGACACACAATTGAAGTTAAAGCTACGTAAACAGAAGCATATTCTTCTTCTCCTCCTTGTGGGTTGCACTACATGTATGTCTCTCTCGGTCTCCAGTGACTAACATACCTTATGTTATCCCCCCCCCCGACTCTTTCCTCCCTGCACTGAGTGAATCTGATTTTATTTAAGGATATCTCTTTAAAATAAAGCCCTCCTCTTTGAAGTTCATTTTTTAGACGCCCTGCGGATTAAACCGGGTGCTCGGTGGAATAGGTTAAACATGTCCAGATGTGCTTGTAAAGAGCTAAATGAACTGGAGACCATTTTGGTTGTGATCCATAGATAATTCTCCACTTTTAATGATGCCCCATGGCTCCTCTGGAACACGATACACCTTCAGGCATTAGCACCATCAGAGCACAAAGGGAAAAGTTGTCTTTGTAACAGTGAAGGCTCATTTCCCATGGTGTTCGACAGTACCTTTACAAAAATAGCTCTGAGTGTGATTTATGTCTTACATGTCTCTGTGCCGATGAGAGTGTGCATAAACCTACGCTAGATTTAAGACAATTCCGATTCCTCAAAGGATTTGCTGCTGCTGCGCTTCATGCATGGATATTTAAAATAATCTATTAATTTAGGTTTTAGACATTTTAATCTAAAGAATTCATCGGTATATAAATCAATTAGCATATCTTTGTTATGTTTGAGTTATACGATCAAGCATAATATACCTTAATTATATATGTTTGAATCATTACGCTATTCTTATGAAGTGACACAATGCACACGTTGTACATTAACCTGCTGTTTAGCTGCATTGCTGTGCAACAGTAATGAGACGTTGACCACAATCAATGCTGACTTGATACTAACTGTGATGGATTAAGCAACTGATTGATTTTAGAATAGAAATCTGCATGCATTTTGAAAAAAGGGACCACAAATGTGAAGTGATTTGTGATTGAAAACCTAAATATACAAATATGTGAGGAGCTCTTTTCCAAAACGCTATA
>CALSBZ010043254.1:1049295-1086095 GCA_943591055.1 Gobionotothen gibberifrons | reverse complement strand
ACACACACACACACACACACACACACACACACACACACACACACAGAAAAGAAAGACTTTTGAATGTCAATGAAGTTCAGTGTTGACAGCAGCGGTGAAATGGGCACACTGTTGAGAGTAATGAAATGACTCACAAGACAATCAAAGTCCAGAGCAGAACGCTTTCCACTTTTGTTGTGACATGCTGAGGACGGTAGACGAGTGAGAGGCCCTCGGGGGGGCTGTCCTCTCCCCTTTGCCCCTCTCACCTTTTTCACAAATGCTATATTTTCCCAGCAGCATCTATATTTTTCCCGGCTCCTTGCTGAACGCTCAGGGATATTGGTTCTGTCTGAGTGCGATGGCCGGCTCTACTTTTCTTGTTACACCTGCATCTTAGCATCTGCCATTTATCTGCAGAAAGCTGCAGCCCCGAGACAGAGTTGTACCTCCTCTGAAGGATGATAGCGGTGTTAAAGTGTTCAAACAACAGAGAATCACACAGGCCGGAGGAATCATTGGAAACTTCCCTTTTTCTCTCTACAAACCTCAGTTGTTTTACTTCTTTCACCCACCTCTGGCAGCCCTAGTAAAATACTGCTAGATCATGTCATGTTTTTGACAATTCAATGTAATATTCATAAAAGAAATACTTTTTTAATACTGCAAGAAATCTATGTTGACAATCCATGTTGTAGATAAACAGAAATTCACTTATTGAAATCGAATGACTAACCGACAGAGAAGTGTGTTGCCGTGGATGAGGAAATTGAGCCCTACACATATCAACTCAACAGGTGGCACACAAATGATGTTGATGTTACCCAGTGCATCAATATTTTTGCTAGAAAACATCCTACTCGTGAATGAATAACAATAAAATAAATGCGCATCCAGCCTTCGCCGAGCTCTCTGTGAACAGAACAATTAGACGCTGTGAGATTTGAGTCTCCTCGTTTCAAACGACTCTTTGATCACCTCACTGACAACGGCAACAATGAACCCGTTTGCACAGATATAATAAGCAAGAGGGAGGTTTTTTTAGCCATCATTTGTGTGTGTCACAGTAAAAACGCACAACTAAGGCACTTTATACAAATGTACTGTGTGCATAAAATGGAACTAAGACAAAACAGTGTGAGATAATGGCTGGTAGAGGGGAAAATGGCGGCCATTTTGTGCCCTAATGAACTAATGATAAACATGGGCAGGCTCCTGCAGGCGGCGGGCCGTGGAAGGAGGCGCAGCGGGAGAACAGGAGCGTGAGGGAGGCAGCAGAGGAGCAGAGAGTGGAATCACATGGTGGAGCAGCAGAATTAACAAGCTCCTTTCCAGTCGGGGCACCGCGAGAGCAGCTTGCGAAGATCAAAGATGGTCATTGTTTCTGCCAAGGACGTCTAATCACACATATCTATTTTTTGGATCTTTTAATTGCAGAAGTTTTCACAGGGGTGCTGAAACAACCATTTTTGAACAGGCACAATTAGGGAAATATCCCGGCTGCGTCTTTTTTGTCATTTGATAACTTTGAAAACTTTGCCTAGTTGATGTTTTTGCTTTTATTCATTTTCTTTGATTTAACTTCTGGTATAAATTAAATTAAGAACACCGCTTATAATGCGGAGTTCAGCTTTTGATTAAGTATTGCATTGTTTCCTTAATGGCCCCAAAAACAAGCTTCTCCATGAGTGAATTAATTTGAGTTTTTTCAAGCGAATGAGGCTTTATTGGAAAAATGGTTATGTAATGTATTATTTTTTCTCCAATTAGAGTCAGGCAATACCTAAATTAAAATGTATTAGGAGCGTTAGGGTGAATTGAGTATGACTTTCACTACTTAATTAGTTTAATCCAGATTGTTGCTTTTTAAGTCACATATGTTAGTGTTATAGAGAAACATTTTCCAGGGCCTATATAATGTAAAAGCTAAGGTTATATAATCTTAAAAAAGACATAGGGTTTTGTGTTCAAATGTATTGACTATTACTGAATTTAGAACGTTTAGTAATTAATATGAACAGAAATTGGGGCTGTTTTTAAATAGACTTCAACCTAGATTCATACATGTTTAGCCACACATTTGAACGTTGTAGAGAAACAATTCACAGTGGCTTTTACACGATACAAACATTGGATATTGTCTAATATCTGACATGGTTTGTACATTCCCATGATACCAGAGGAATGAATGCTTTTGAACCTGCTGCTAAAGTGCAGTGTTTCAAACATCCACATATAATGCTTCGCTCTTCCGGCTCGTTCATTCAACACACACCCCGACACAAAGGCAACCCACTGCTTCTAATTCCCTTCACCCGGCGCGTTCTGCGGATGGAAATGTCTTTTAAGTACTCAACCACAGTCGATTACTGTTGACTTACAGTAAAAAAACTATTCAATTCCTTCTCCTTCGCTGTGTGTTGCTGACTCCTGCTGACAAAACACAATGGCTTTTTCTTATGGGGCCACAAAACAGTTTAAGCGATCTACTTTTCGAGGACAATTTACCGCGGCAGAGCAGTCTCAGAATATCAACAGAGCGGCCGAAACACCGGCTGCATACATCACAGGCGGCACACTCTGCACAGCCGTCTGTATTTGCCTCTAAACACACTGCGTTTGACTGACACCACCAATGGATTTCGCTTTTAGGCTGTCAGATGGCACCGGCGCTTAAGAATGTGACACAATGAAAGACATTTTATTTTCTTGTCAGTGCTGGTATTAGAAAAAGGGAAGTCATGGTATTGAAACAAGACATCTGCAAATTATACCCTGCTCTCATCGCGTGATAGCTTTCTGTGTGACATATCCATTTCAGTCCATCTCCATAACAATTTGTATTCTCATAGATAGATACCATGTCTCCATTTTGATCCAGGGTAGGAAACTAGATAACCTGTCCAGATCTCTTTGAGGAAGACATCTTCAGAGTAACAAGATGAATCAGCTCGGAATCATCATTTCAGGAGGCCTCAACATAGCTCCAGTGGCATGAGCTAAATATTCATTTTGAAGAAGAATAGTGAGCTGTTTGGAGTGAGGTGGAGGTCAGGTAGCTCTAAAGGGAGCAGCTAGTGTTGGTCCGTGTCATGGGAGCATTCCCTCTGTCTCAAAGTCAGAGGAGAGAGCAACTGACCTGTCAGTTTTTCACTGTGAAAAAAAAGTCCTTGTTCTGACCTTCCTCTTCTGCATCACTACATGAAATAACACATCCTTCAAAACACCAGGCCTTTGATTGTTACTTACAGGTACTAACGGGCTGATCGAGTGAGATAAAAATGACTTTATCTTCAGAATTGATCGCCTCTTTTGTGAGTCACGGTTGTATTTGATGTCGTCAGGAGCCGGATATTAAGGCTGTAATGCTATAATGGAGTTATTGGAACATTGATTGCTTTGTCGTTTTGATGGCCCTTTCATATACTGTAGTGCACTTATCAAAGAATAAGAAGAAATGACTTGAAATGGATCTTGTTATTGTTATATTCGGAGAAATACACTTTATTTGTCAAGACTGTGATGAGAAGATTGATATCATTCTCATGTTTGTGGGGATAATATGCAGCTCCAGGTTATTCTAGATTAGCTTCAAGACTAAAAGTATTTTCTAAAGTGTCAAATTATTCAGATTTGACTGGAGGTCTTTCTTGAAACCCCTTTAAAATGTGCGGTTTACCCATTAGTTTCCATTTGATTTAAGTAGGCAAGAATCAATGTGCTAATAAGTGAGCTCTTATTTCCCTCTTGTCACCCCTCCTTGTGTCTTAATGCTATGCTAAGCTAACTTGCTGCAGAAAAACTAATATTTACAGCACAGGCACGATTGGAATCAGTTATTTAATGCAACTGTGGATTTCATCTACAAGAGATTAGGGTAGCTGTAGCTTGGTTTATTTTCAAATGTTTTTCTCCAAATTGTAACTCTATTTACAAAATGAAAGCAGCCTCTTCCTCACATTGTCCCCCTATTAATTTACAATGGATCTACGAGCAACACTTTGTCTGTAATAGGCTTCTCTGCAATGACGCACGGCTTCAGCTGCGAGATAAACATTACTGTAACTAAAACTGTATCCATATAAACACGGCTGTTAAGCTTCTCTGTAAATGGACACAAGCCTCCATCCTCTCTTCGGTGGCTTACAACAGCATTACAGCAAATAAATGCAAATCACATTAGCAGCAACGTCCTCCTCCTTCACACACAGACCCCCTACCCTAGTTCTCCAAACACAGTGGAGGAGGAAGCCTCCACCCAGAGATTGAGGTGTTTATTTCTCTGCTTAGTGGCAAGTGATGCACCTCATGTGTCTCCAGAGCCCACCACGTCGGGGTCTTGAATAAATATAATGAGGTTTGACACGGCGTTAATCGTGGGTAGCAACAAGGTGAACAGCACAATGTGTGTCCAGATACACTGTCATGTGTCACATGACAGTGTACCTGAACCCATGTTAAACAGAACCATCCACACACACACACGCCATATGAGGTTGAAGTAGGATTTCATTCTTCTTGATTTTTATATTTGCTGTTGTAATTTATTCTCTTCTGTTTTGCGATTGTAGTAATGTGTTATTTATTATTTGCATGTACAGCACTTTGGCTCGACCAAAAATCGTTTTCAAATGTGCTATATAAATACAACCTGATTTGATTTGATTTTGATTAAATGTCTACCTCTGGACTGCCTGACCCTCCCCAGTGGACACAGCTCATCTGATTTTTCAGTTATGATGATCCAACTTACTCTGGAGTTATGACCTAATGTTGACCTGTTCCCCTTGCAAATAATAAGCTATATTTTAAATCAGTTGAACCCAGATTGCTCCTCTCAAACACGGTTTATTCCAGTCTTCAAGTTATCTGATTCCCTGAAGCACGCTTAGAGTTATCCTGGGACTGAAAGGCATAACCTGCTCACCCTAACAAGTTCACACTCTCAACTTTGTTTCACAACACATACAGTAACGTCCTTAAAACAGCAGGAACAACTTCTTCATTTAGCTGGAATCAGTTTTCTGAGACGATTTTCAAATGTAGAAAAAAGCCTTTCCTTTTAACAACACTGCTATGAATCAAATTCCTCCTTGCAAATGTTGCAATGTTGTAAATGAGCATTTTGTCTATTTCTTGGTATTTAGAAATTGTTGTTCGGAAGTGAAAAGGGTCTATAAACAGAACTAATCAACAACAACAACAAATAATGCCACTAGTAAGAATATCCATATGAACCAATTCACAACAAATCTACAAAGCCTATCATCTCACAACATGATTGTATCATATTGTATGGGTATTGGTAGCATGATATCTATATATTATATTGCATGATATATGCACGATAGAATACATGATAAAAACACTGCTCTATAGCACTACTAGTGTCCTCACATTGTCACATACATAGTCTTGTTGTATCACTCCTGTCTAGTGCAGTGATATGTATATGCACCTTTTCAGCAATTTAACCACATACAATTATGAAGTTACATAATAAAGTTCCATCTGTGAAATGTCGGTCTCTTTCCAACAGAGAAAATGGCTGATAATTAAGATTTAAGTATTTGATGGTGTCACAGATACCGCCTTTCTTAGATGCCTGATCACTCAGATAACGGCTGAAAACAACTCTAAACGTGTGTGAGGGTGGTTGTGGAGCTGCGGGGGGAAAATCCCCCAGTTAAAATGTGCAACCGTGAGCCCTTCTTTTCTTGCCGATTGAAACTAATTGGCAGCAGAATGCCTTCCTGACAGCCTCTCGCCCTCAGCACCTCCCGCATGCGAGCCTGATGAACTGCCAACTCCGGAAATAATCCTGAGTTTAGCTGGGAAGGATCATCAAGGCCTTTAAAAATCTGCTGGGACCTCAGTGATTTTTCCTTCCCTGGCATTTTCACAGATATCTTAGGCTTCTCCTCTTTGTGTTTCTCCTCTGTATGCTCACAAAGTGAAATGTACTTATTCCTTATGAACTCAACTAGAATGGGCAAATAAAGAGGAATCTGTTTGACATGGAAACAAGCTTCTTCTCATCAGTATCACATGTACATTATGTTTAAAAACATTTTCCAAAATATTTAATTACAAAGCCTTCAGTATATAGTTATCACTGCATGATCTCTCAGGCGGTTATTCTTGCCAACGCAAATATCCCAGGATATACATCTTGAGAAATATCCCAAATGAATTTACCACATCATGCGCCGCCTATGCTAATTCTTCGCATGCTTAAAAATGTAATTCATAGCAAAAGATCATGCAGGGTTTAGGATTGATTCTTTCTGCAGGTGTGTAATTTTACATTTGGCAAGGTGCATTGGCTTCATGGATGAATGGATGTTTCTATAATGTATCCTCAGTCCAGTACTATTTCACTTGAACAACTCATTTTTCCACAGTCAGTATTTACCATGTCAGGATGTTTGGGGTTTACTGGGGAAAACTTAGGCTGAGTAATTAGAGATTGACAATTAATTTGAGGCGACATATTTTTAGCAAACTATACATCACCGACAGGCAGTGATTTTTCAATTTAATGATTGTGGGAGAGGGATTTTTTTGTAATGCTTTTGGATGCACTTGGGAAGGGTCATTAATCCAAGAAGTGTTGTGGTTCTTTTTCACCCTATAGGGAGGGGGGAAGGGGGGAGGGGGAACAGGATAATGTGCTGATGATAAATTGAGTTTACGCTGAACTGCTAAAATCCATCTCTGGTGGTAAATGTCTCCCTCTCTTTCTTTGCTAACTTCTCTCCTCACACAGAGTTCAGGTCCATGCTCTTTTGCGGCCCTGTTGACATTTGAAACAAATCAGCTTTGGCAGGTCGGGATCCCTTTAGAATCACAGCCACACAGAGAGGTCAATCACCGGATGAATGATTTATCTCCGCGAGAATAAAGTGTTCCTCTGCAGCAGGAACAGGATGCATGCTAAAATGCGGTCTGGCGGCGAGTTGAAATAATCTGCAAAGCCAAGAAAGGAGTTGGGCAAGCTTACGGTGCTTCTATTACTTAAGATGACTGTATTCTGACTTTGGAGGTCACCTTTCCTGCCAACTTTGAATGCCGAGAAGGGAGCGGAGGTCCATCTCTGCAGCCAATGTTGTCTGACCATGTGATCCCCCCAAAGGCTATACAGCACACTGCCAAGCTCTCTTAAATGTGCTCAAATGCTCCCTCCCTGGAGGTGACTGTGTCCAAAACCATGAAGCTTCATCCAGCTCATGATGTAAGTCTTCCTTCTGAGTGTGGATGCAAACTGGATCTGTGCTGAGCTGCTCCGCTGGTCTGCAAAGCTCTCCGTGGCAGACCTGTTGATGAAGTGATAGTGAATGTGCATATGATTTTACTCAATTAAGTTGTGTTTGTTCCTCTGTTGGCTGAAGAATCCCCTCCAGTGCTAGCTGATCTCTTTTGCAGTCTGAACAGCCTCATCTTTCAGCACTTATTGAGGTCACGTCCTATTACCATCTGTCTTTAGCTGCATCGGGAGTAATCCTCCAGTCCGCTCCCGTAACCTTATTCAAGAGATCAAGTGCAGCAGGCAACAGCTGCAATTTACATTTGCATGGACCAACTTCTAATGTTATCATGTGCGGTACTGACGTAATGGCAAATATGTTGCTTTCTATTCAGTTATTATGCCGGCTTACTTTCACGACAGACAGAGTTTAAACACATAAACAAATTCATTTATAGGTTATATTTAGGGCAATGCATCGAAAGTGGCATCATCACACCAATATTCATCCCGATATTGCGGCTGAAGACATCAATCTGTATTGTTTTGATTAAATATTGTGCAAGATATCAGGCGAGTAGGATCAACTGCAAGGGCAATCAACCTATCTTGGGAAGAGACAACAAAAGTGTTTCTGAAATGTTTCTTCAAAAAAATATTGTCTGTCTTACTAATGCCTTCCTTTCATGAAAGAATGAATGAACTTAAAAAAGTAAGTAATTTATAGGTTGAATAAAGGTTGGTGCATGAAAAGCAATATAGTGGAGCAGTGGCTAAGGACATTGCTGTGCGTTTACAAACAGTATAGCACGCCTGTTGTCTCCCTCGTTTAATACATATTTGCTAGATATTACACAGTCTCGAGGGATCCAACAACTTCAAGGTAAATCATCCTATCTGGGATAGAGACAAAAGGTGTTTTTCAATATTGTACCATCTGTGAAATACTTATGTATTCACTTATTTATCTGTCGCATCTGTGTGAGTACTGATTATAAATGTGGTTAATCAAACTTACATGGACATTTAATTAAATTTGTGATAGTATGACTATTTTAGGAAGTGTAAGTGATATATATTTTTGTGTTAACAATCTCATACAGTTATCCAAAGTACCCCTAGGGGTACTGGTACCTCCATTTTAGAAATACTGTTGTAATAGACAAGCATGTGGAAAAGGAATCTAACTTAAAAAAAGGAACATACTGTACTTTCCTTACATAGATTCTCTCTTTCACATGAGGTCTGAGTATTTCCCCTGTAAATAGAAACCCACTGATCTATAATCATTATACATTTAGATTTAATTAAAAGCCGCAGTGAAGGCCTCCTCTGTTAGATCTCTCTGAAATATGTATCGGGGGTATCAATCTACCTGTCTGCAGCGTGGTATCAAATGTGATGGATGATGGCCAGGCCGCTGCTAAAGTCAGCTCTTTTCTCAGAGCAGCTATCTGCTTCAGACTCTGCTGAGCACAAATCTGAATGTCACAGTCCCGCTCACATCAAAGAGCTTCTTTGGGATTCATTAATTCACAGAGACGGTCCTCCCTATCAATTACTGCCGTGATTAAAATGTTTTGGAGTTGTCTTGCTCAGACTTGGAATATTTTTTCACCGAAGGCAGAGCTTCACAAGCACGGCATTTGTCTTCAGAGGAATAAAATCCTTTAAATCTTATTTCCGTTCTGAGTTCAGAGAATAAAATACACTACAGCAACCACTGACTGAACAGGAAGTAGTGCCAATACAACACAACTAAATGTATACAGCACACTAAAACAGGTCATTGAGATCAATTTAAGTTTCACGTTAAACATGCCGACGGCAAAATAATGACTTTTGACAAATATAGTGGGAGTTGTGATAACCTTAACTGGAAAAAGAGACCCAGATTTAGATAAATTAATAAAAACAACTGGCCCAAAGTAGCTATATTTACGCTTTTCATCAAAATTCAATTTATATTTTGGCTGGAAAGTAAAAATGTCCTTCTTGACCTTGAACCAGCAGCTGCATCAATAAGTTAGAAAAGTAATGGAGCCTGCAGTGAGTATTTTGCCAACTGCTGTTTCCAAGGTCAAGGATAAACGATAAATCTCAATAATTCACTTAACAGTCTCAAACTTGGATTGTAGATAACATCTCCACACTTGGTAACAGAAACTCCAGGAGAGGGAAAACCCAAAAAGGCACAACAGGGCCTCTTTCAAATACTTTAGAAATGTGTTGCAGTTTGGACAGCATACCATGAAGTTAATTCCTGGCAATGTAAATTAGATTTGAGTGCCACTTGTTCAACACAATCCCTCCTTCCTCCCCACTGAGACTGATTTTCCTCATTCATCCATGTGACTTGAAAGGCTGATGATTCTGATGTTTATTTCTGCCTAACACTTATTTTAGAAGCAGAAGGAATGCAATTGATTGAAGCTGTTTCGGCAGTTTTTTTTAGCACAGGTGTTGATTGGTGTGGCGGTTTTGCCCCGTTTAATTTCTCTCTCACTGACGTAATCGTTTCTATAATCTATCATCATGTGATGTGCATAAATTCAGCGTTGAGAGCCAGGTGTGTGAGTGGGTGTTTTGCTGAGTCCTTCATCCGGTGTGTCCTTTAGCGTCCACATCAATTGCTGCTAAACTAAAAACCAATATAAGGAAGCACAATTAGCAAAGGGACTACTAGCACAGCGATTTCCATCTCCCAGTTTACCTCTACAGGAAGATAAGCGGCACTCTGTCTAAAAAACAATACGTTGACGTGCAGCCGTGCAACCGCTGTGTTGCATGCTTTGTTTTTATTCTCACAGTCCAGAATATGCTTATCAACAATCTGAAACACAACTGCTCAGTGTTTCTCTGCATATGTAGGCCCCCCTCTGACCGTGACGCCTCACACACGCTGGGTCTGATTTCTTTAAAAACGCCTGCATCCCAGGGAGAGACCAAACAAAGAAGTGCACTGAGGGAAAGCATGAACACAGCCAGTTAGGATGCAATCTATTTATCTTTTGTTTCCGACACAATATACCCAAACTGTCACACCACACAGATCAAAGTGTGTTGGTTTTAAGAACATGACGCCTTCACAGTTCCATGATCAATCCTTGCTTAACACAAATATTTCACTCCTTTGTTGCACATTTCAATATTGCGTCCTAACTACCATCACCTTGGTAATACTGCTATTTCCCGGACAAAGAAACTGCACTTCTGAGTCACACATTAGTGCTCTTGTGGTTCTGACAAAACCTCACATCAGAAATCCCCAAACCTGCAATAGAAGAGGCAAACCATTTCCTCTGCTTCATGTCCTTACACCAGGAGTGTTACTGGAGGGAAGCAATCAATAGAGCTCTCACGCTGAAAGGCTGTAAAACCTGAAATAGTACCCATGACAAGCCCTTGCAGGTAATAGGTCAGAGGTATTGATTGATCTGTTCATAAACACACATTTTTAGGACGGCTTCCTGTGAAATGTTACGTCCGCGTATAAAAGCAAACAGCTGCAAATGTGTATGATTTATTCATCAATGTCTCTCCTGCACTAATTCTGCAGGGGGTGTAGCTTTGAGAGGTGCGTTGGCCCAGAGGAGCTGCTATATAAATCATTTGCAGCAACTTTCTGAAATTAGAAAGTGCCGTCTCAGCCAAAACACAGTGCCAGGATTAGGATACGTCAGACCATATATCGTTGTCTCACCTCTGCTGTCACGCGTTTTTAGTTGTATGCATCGTGAGTGTGTGTGTAGTAATAAAACGTTATAGTGCACACTGACATTTACTGCTCACTTAGTCCTGTGATTTTTGCATCAGTGCACTTGGGAGAAGAAGACCTTTCTCCATAAATATAGCATTATGACTTCCTTCTAAAATGCCATTACAACTACTTCCACAACATCTATTCTCTACAGGGACTCTATACAAATGACTAAGGCGGAAGGCTTGAGTTTCTCACACTCAAAATGGCAGAGAAACAAAGCCCTCCACTTCATTATTCATATTTATTTTTAACCCTTCGTAGAGTTTCTAAAAGCTTAAACAACATGTATGCCATCCTCCTTTTTCTGACCTCTCTACCTTCCATACAAGTTTAGTGCAGTCCATAAAGTTGCCCCTAAATAGGTAATTAGATGTCTGGATAATAGCTCCATTTGAATAAACTGCACTAGCGAAAAGTAAGAAAATAACCTACAATACCATCCTCCTTTTTCTAACCTCCCATAATTATTCCTTACAGTCTCTAAAGTACCACTTAAATACGTCATTAATGTATAGAAAGTGTCTCTTTATGCACGTCAACCAGGCCAAAAAGGGCTGCTGCGCACATCGCGCTGGTTTTGCATTTCATCCTGAGGGACTTTAGGGGTCTCTGGGAGAAGATAACCGCGCTCTGTGTCAGTTTTGTGAATCGAAGACCATTTCAAGTCACGGCACATTTCCACTGGACGCCTTTGAAGTCTTAACCATGCACACAGATTCCTGCTCATCCTGAGGAGACACTGTGTCCTTCATCAGACTTAAATTGAGACGATGCAATCTCTCTCCCCCCCTCTCTCTGTCTCCCCTCGCTAATAAACAGTGCTCCCTTCTTCACGCATGAGGGGGCTGCCGCTGCCCCCCCTCCCCTTCCCTCAGTCAGACAGATAGCAGAAGAGATGGATGTGTCAGTCAGGTCCTCTGTGTTCTGCAGGTTATTTAGAGGCCTGCTGGCTGTAAACCGCACACCGCTAGTCTTTTTTAAAAGCCTCAGATTTGTCCTGGGAAAGCACAACTGAGCTCATTTCGCCTGGTTGTTTTCCAGCTGTTCACTGGGTGTTTTTCTTTCTTACGGATACTCTATTTACAATTCAAAAGATATATGTAAATGCGGACCTAGATTGCTTGTAGCTTTGGTTGTTTGTCTTCAGGTCTGCATCCTCCCCTAGCCTCCAGAAAGTGGAACAGTCAGTTCAGTACATCTCTCCATCTGCAGTGTCATGTCAATGAATAATAAGCACCCGGCCACAATCTCCAATTATGTAAATAGCTGGTGGGATCTAGATATAGGTTTGTTTGTGGCATATCTAAATGCAGATGGACTGATGGTTTAGGGTTCCGTCACATTAAAGGCATGAAGAAAAGATTGTCATCGTACACATTACAGTGATGCTATTAAAGAAGGTCTGAGCAACATAATGTTTCCACTTACAAACCCTCTTCATCGCCTGTAGATCAGCAATGAGCTCCTGTGTGAGGACAATGTGATACAACACAGATACTAGTTGATGGCAAGTGCCATGTTTTGCAAAGACCAGATGTTTTGCCTAATTCCACTTCCTGTCAGCTGATGATAAGGAAGTGCCTGTTTAGGAATTTGACTGAGGACTGAGCTCAAAACTGTACTAGTTCTTATAATGCCTCAGTGCATTTTTGCCATTTTTATTTCAGGAAAAATTCGTTTTCTTGATAGAATGTAACAAACAGTATCCTGGGTATCAGTTTTAATGAAGGTCCTGACCTGTGATTTGTATGAATTTGGCAGACTGTGGAGTTCAGTCAGGCCAAACCAGAGACTAAAGAGAAGCGGTTTCAGTGACCACAAACCACACAAATAAATAGCGTGGCTTCTAAAAACCTCCGCGTATTAAATAGACTCTGTGTCTTGCAAAGGCATGGCATAATAATGAGAAAGGGAAGGAGAAGCAGTCACATAAATGCCATGAATTCTCTATCCTAAATTGAGGATTGTCTCGTTCACAGACAGCCGCTTTTTTTTATTTTGAAGAGGCTCAACTGGTGCATCTTTTTTATTCTGGAGAGCAAAATGGTTCAGTCATCGCTGGTGACCTTTTCCTCTACAGTCTCGATCCGATAACAACATCTCCTTCAAACATTTGTCTTCGATTGAAGTGCATCTACAGAGGGGAGGGGTGCACACTTTCACCAAACATGGTATTTTTCTCCATGTTCAACTTATTGACGTCACAGCAATGAAATAGTTTCTGACTCAGACACAGGGCGAGTCACCGCTCTTCTCAGAGTGATGACCCTTAATAGGCCCTGCTAGAGGGGCCCCGCGGAGCCACACAGGTACGAGAAAGGGTGGCAAAATGCAGCAATTATTTTATTTTTTCTGCTCCACTTTGCTGAGCAGTCATGGCCGTGTACTACTTTATTTGCGGTTGATTCAATAGGCCAGAGTTGCATCTTGACGTGGAGTTATCATCATCTATAGTCGGCTTCTTTTCAAATTGCAGCACACAGTGGAGACTAGAAATCAATGTCTTGTCAGTTTCAAAAATAAAAAATAGATACCTCAAATCAAACCTAATACACAACGTTTTTACGCAGTGTTCAGAAATAGATGTTGACCAAAAAATAGCCTTATTCAAACTACCAAGTAAGGTTTAACACAACATGCAGCTGCATATTGTGGCTAATCCTCCACCAATTACAACATTTGCTGTGAATATGAAGACATATTTCATCATGTCTTGCTTGCTTCGGCAGCAATCTTTTCAAGACAACATTTCCACCATCCTTCCCACAGAGGCATCTCTCTTAAACACACACAAACCGCTGGGGGCCCAGCCACAAAGACCTAATTGAAACCTTTTCAGTTTACGAATAAGAGAACACCCCTGTGCTCTGGACGACATAATGTCTGCATCGGCGGGGCATCATTGCAGATGCAGGGCATGTGAAGCCGCTTTCTTACAGGCCTGTTACATAACACACACTGCAGGTGCAACTCATAGGGAGCCGGTGTGAATGGCAGGCGGCAGCTTGCAAGTGACCATCAGCCTGTGCGCGGGGGCATGAGGGGAAGGCTGCATCAGAGGCATGACAAGTGAGGAGTGAAGGCTGGGATCACACAAGATTATAATAGTGAAACTATTTCTGGTGCAGCGAGGCAGGAGCAAGAGTGAGATGAGCTCAGAAAGCACATCCTTTCTGCTAGCTGATGCACACACAGACCTAAATGATGTGTGTTATCAAATTAAAAGACTAGATAGAAAACGTTCAGGCAAGTTTATCACAGCAGATATAGGACAACATGTGAAGTGTGTTAGCATAAACAAAGCTTTTGTGTTGTGTCTGTTCAGAGGTGGAAGAAGTACTGAGATTGTATACCTAAGTAAAGTAGCACTACTTCATTCTTAAAATACCTACAAGTGAAAGTCCTGCATTCAAAATCTTACAAAAAAGTACAACAGTATTGCCATACAACATGGTTAAGCCTCCATAATGCATAATAGCCCATTTCAGAATCATATATATATATATTAAATGTCTGGATTATGATTATCGGTGCATTCATGTCTTAATGAACCTATAATTATATATCAATGTTTATTTCTTAGTGGATGTATATTTTGTACTCAGTTATAACGTATCTGAGAAGTAGTAGAAATAGTTGAAGTGGAGTATAAAGTAAAACACTGGCTTCCAAAAAATAGCCGAGTAGAAATATGAAGTTGCATAAAATGCATATTTTATTGCTGTAGGAGATTTGTGAAGCTAAAATAACGCAGATCTGAGAGCAGTGGGACGAGAGACGAGTTGTGAGGGTGTGAGCGGCTCCACTCTCAGAGTTGCGAGCAGCTGTTCCGGGTAGGGACTTGGCAGGTACAGATCGCGAGGGAGCTCACTAGCAGCTCGCCCCTCCCTTCCTCCTCCCCACTTCCTCCCTCAGCTGGAGATGGCCTCATTTATCCGTCACCACCCCCTCCTGCTCCCAAACTCTCTTCCACTCCAGACATCTTTGTCTAACACGCCTTCACCGTCGCCGTCGAGCCGAAACAACTCCCGTCACTTTTGTTTTTATTCCATCAATTACATTCCTGCCAAATGCTGCCTGCTGCCTGCTACCCCCCCCCCCCTCCACACCTCACATCCCGGCTGTCACTGGAGTCCTGTCATTTAATGACTCACCAATGGGCTCAACATAAAGGCTGTATTAGTCATTCATATCCCCTGTGCTGCGCTGTAACACCATTGCAAAAAACACCTATGGGCCCCCAAAGCACATATTGTTGTTCCCTGAAATCTGCCTGCAATTAGGATGTCATATCGCTGCGCCTCACTCATATCCTGCTTTGCTACGAGAGAGGACAGGGAATCGTGTATGAGATAGATGCCTCCCTTCAGATTGTCTCATTAGTCAAATGCATTTCCATTCCATCACCTCACATTGTTGACCGTGCACGGTTTTGATGATGACCCACACCCAGGGCATTTAAATCCCAATTAATTACCATAGATAGTAGTCACATAAATATTTCACTATGCCAATATCTCATATAGCGCACTTGGATTTACAATATTCAATTTAATAACACATGCTCATTCAATTTCTAGGAAGACAGTGATGTAAAACAGAAAATAATGAACGTGCATGTCCAATTATGTTGGTCCACATAAGGTGCAGTATGTGCTTTGTGTATTTCTTACTTACCAAGAAATGTCTCTTCCACAAGTATCTCATTCAATCAATCAAATGTCCAATATAGATCAATATCACAAATGACATGTGTCTGAGTGGGCTTTACAAAGTGTACAGCATACCCTCTCTCCTTAGACCCTTCGTCCATCTTCCTCTGCAGACCTCCTCACATCCGGCTCCTCAGTACTACTTGCTGATGAAAGCCTCACCATTTGGGCGGCCCACGCAGAAAGCAAGCGTTCATTCTGACAATCGGGCCAAGCAGGTGTTTGGCGTTGTGTTGGGGGAATACAGCACAGCACATTGGAGGATCAGAGGAGGCTTCAGATGCACCTGGTCACGTGCCAAGCCCCCACCCCCCCCCACACACACACACACACAATCTGGCCGTTCTGTTCCCTTTGGGTGGCAGACGCACCTCTGCTGGCAATCTGACGGACGCTTAGCTCTGTTCTGGTGAGAAATGCAGAGATCATTCACTGCGACCCACGCAAGCGTTTAATCATGATGCACTGCCACTGCTGCTCACGCCCCAGATATTATATCTCGTGAAGACCTGTGACGCATACATTCTGCGAGCTAAAAGGGTTTTGGATATGATATACTCACTGGTGGCTATACGTTTGTTAACTAGCCTGGATATTTCCCATCATGCACAACACAAAGGTCTGTGTGTGGAGTCACATTGAAGTGAAAGGCACTTTTCAACACTCAGAATTCACTGCACGTTGTGTGCCCTCCTCTACCGAGCACATAAGTAATAGGCATGGAAATCCCTGGTTAATATATGAACAATTCTGCGTTTCATATGCAGCCCTTTAGCTGACAATTTACGCCTGAATTTCACTATATAAATTGACTGTTTAGGTGTTAAAACAGAAACACTTTGCAACTGAAATGTTTATGAATAAAATTGGAGCGTGACAATTTATCTAAACGTGGGATCTCGTTTATTTATTGTGAGGGAAATGTGTTTTTCAGGCTGGCTCTTCATTACCTGCAGCTGGCTGAATGCTTAATTGTGGATCGCTGCTTTTGTCGGTGTGCCTATTAATTGTCCTACTATATGCGCATGGTTTAAATGTATACCCACACCTGTGTGCAGGTGAGTGTAAACAAAATCAAAGGCAGTCTGAGTGAAGAGAATGAGAGCATCCCAGAGGGTCTGCGGCTGAACTAAGACAGATACAGCTGAGTGAGCCTTGATGGAAAAAGAATATATATGTATATGTATATTAATATATAGAGAGAGAGTGAGAGAGAAAGAGAAACAGGTCAAAGAGATGGGGCTTGGACCCCGGGGATCCTGAAGATGGCAGAGACGATAAGATCCTTTTCTCCAAAGCCAGGTCTTCAATGACTGAACAGTGACAATACAGAGCAGAGAGAGACTCTTTAGAAGGAGAAGTCATAAGTCATTAAGTGTTGCACTACCCCAGCAGGAAGAGGATGCATATGTTTGGGTTATTTTGTCCTGTCGTGAAATAAATAACATGCATACCCATGCAGGAACATAAAACTGTTAATTGGTTATATTTAAATACAGTCCCAGTCACAAGCTTAAAGGGGACCTATCATGCAAAATGCACTTTTGTACGTCTTTTATACATGAATATGTGTCCCCGGTGTGTCAGGGAACTCACCAAGTGTCAGAAAACACAACCCTCTCTCTTTTCCTCCATACCCAAATCTCTAAAAACGGGGCTGCAACGGATCTGATACAGACTGATCCAGATTTGAAAATAGTCTGACGTCAGTGACGAGGAGCTCCGCCTATATGGGTAACTCTCCACCTATCAGGAGGAGACAGCCACGGCCATTGCCGTTCGAAAGCGCTGGAGACGCTGTAGTACATATGCCAGGCATGTAGGTGGCGCTGTAGTCTGCCACAAAAGCAGCGAAGAAGACTTCTCACAGATTCAGCCCTTGCAAAAACAGGGCTAAAAAAGAGTGAAATGAAGCATGGCTAAAATGCATGATCTGTTTGGTATTTTGAAAAAAAAGGTATGGCCCTACAATATATTATTCAAATATAGCATGATAGGTCCACTTTAAAACAACTATACTATACAACGATACATTTTGGGCAATTATTGCAGTTTGTTAGCTTAGTTTAGATAAAGACTGAAAGCAGAGGAAACAGATAGTTTGGTGTCAAATGGTTACAAAATCAGCATACCACACAACCAGTTGTGAATCCAAGACACATTTACTACCCTAACTTCTTGTTGGCTGCTTTCACACCAAGCGACTCCACATTGGCGTCTTCGTATGCCCTCATGGCAAAGTTGTACAGCTCTGAAACACTTGTTATGTTTTGTTGCATGCCACTTGACTGGCTTTGTCCCAAAAGTAGATTCTGTTTCCACTTCCTACGTAGTGTACACACATGAGAATATTCTCCTAAAGTACTCATTTAAAGGAAGTATTATCAGAGTCATATTTTGGGATATTGTATGATTGAGTTATTCTCCCCAGCCTCCTCTCCAATCAAGCCGCAGAGCCACTTCCTGTCTTTCAATCCAACCTTCAAACCCCATCTTTGTTCCCTAATCACAAGTCCCATTTCAAGAGTCTTCTACCTCTTAATTTGTACCGAAACCCTGTCATGATAAATTCATGAGTAAATGCTCTCATGATTGAGCTAAGGACTCAATGGGGGAGACACTCCCTGTGTGATGGGATGATTTCATACATTTCTCTCTGAATCGCAAGCTAATTGCAGCTTTGTACTTTGAGCAAATGAACTGAGCAATTTGCTGTTGTGAGACAATGTTTGCACATTTGCTCCTCTAACAAGCACATCATTATTATGTTATTCCATCTATAATCTGATAGCACTCTACAATTTTAGCTGTGCAGCTGACACCAACTAGAATAACACGTCCATGCATTGGTGTTTTCTTACAACTGCATCTTTGGCGTCCCTTTTTCCACCTTTCAATGTCCATCTAAATCCAAGTAGGGGCTGCTAAAGCTGAGGGATATGAAGGATCATCGAGGTGATCCTAGTTCCTCGGCCCTCGTGCTGTCTGCAGAGCTAAACATGGTGCGGTGACAGGGCAAAAATAACAGCTGAGAGTTGCAATTACTTGTAAAACCATGGGATTTACAAAAGGGATAAATGCATAATCAGCTAACTTTGTGTTCATTTAGATCTTCTCTTAGAGACTTTATGGTAGCGTTTAAAGATATTTTGATGCTCTGGTATTTTTTGTCAACTTATAATTAAAATCAGCTTAAATGAACAAATGCCATGCTTTAACATGCTTCAACGTGGAGTGCAGTATCCAGTTTCACTTTGACTCTTTTATACGTCAAATGGGTGTTTAATATGGAACACACACACATAGTTTCTGATGTTCCTCTCTTTGACTCATTCAGTTGTTCTCGGGACACGTGATGGACAACATTGCAGATTTTGTCATCATTCTGAAATTATCTGAGCCACGGAGCAATTACTCATCATGAACTGTAATCACTCGGAGTCTAAGCATGCATTTAATTACAGGAGTATTAACAAAAAAAGAATCGCTCTCGAACACCAGTCACACGGAAAGAGACTTGGTGAGGGGACTCCGAGACGATTACTGCCTGTAAATCGAGCCATAAAATTGGGGGCTATTATGTGTCGTACTCAAATGGCTTGTTCGACAAAACTCTAATCGCATGCATAATTTTACACAGTTCATTACTGTAGTTCATTAAGATAGGAGATACGGGGTGTACAGTACATAGTGTGTTTAGCTCTGGATGTTAAAACAATGTAAATCAGAGTGGCGTTGTTAAATGGAGCTGTGCAATAGTTGCACAGCCAATTACCAGCTCCATATCACACTATGCTAGGAAAGGCACCCCAGTGACATATGTTGATATTTAACATTGCCCTGGAAAGTCCTTACTGTAACACCAAGAAAACACAATATCACTCCAGTTCTGAGATCTTTACACCAAAAGCACGAAAGGTTTAGGGTTTTAAAATGAATTTGTGATCTTATGCATCGACAACTCTCAGGTCTTCAAAGCTAAACACAGAGAAGCAGCCTTTAGTTATAATGCTGCGTTCATCTGGAACAGGCAACTGCAGGTCCACTGCAACTTTAACTACTTTTTTTTATCAAAACTGAAGACTTTTCTGTTTGCGGCAAGCTGTTATTAAATTGTAAACTGCACTGTGCATTTCTGTCTTATTGTTCTATAGCTTGTTAGCTTGTTAGCTTCTGGTGCTAGCGAGCTACGCTAACGGATATAAGGAGTTTTTTCAACAACAAAGTGGAGGAGTGTCCTCTCCTGTCAGACTGAGAGACTCAGTGAACTAAAGGACTCTCAGTGTTATCTCAGTGGGTCTCAAATGTTTTGGTCACCATTAATGTAAACAATTATTTCCGAGGCACACATTTATATGATCATTATAGTTATAAAAAAATAAGAGAATAAATGAAAAACAGGTATGAAATACTATATGACAGTAAAAAAAGAATAAAGTTTAAAAGGGTGATTTGTAAAATATCCATAAAGAAAAAGTAAATCTGTTAAGAGTTCTGTTCCATATGGGTGTTGAGAGAGGTATCCATAGATCTCTTCATTTTGCTCTCAAAGTGCACCAGATTGATGCTTTTAACTTCAATATTTAAAAATAAATCTTCCCGGGGGAGCTTGCCCCCGGACCCCCCTATGTAAGGTCCACACACCACCTATAAAAATAGCACTTTACCCCTACCTATATGCCGTGAGCTGATTATCGAGCCTTCATTGTAACAGTCGCGGGTACACTGTGTATATGCGTGGGGATTGTTGCAGTAGAACATTCCACTGTAGCGCCCGAGACATTAATGGGAAACCCTAAATATTTGAGCACCCTTTATGAAACGTCAAGCTACCCCACAGCACCCCCAAAAATAAATCTCTGGCGCCGCCACTGAGCCTGACTTGTGTTGGGGGGGCCCGACTTTTTTTTTTCTCCAAAGGGGGGTCTGACAGAAAAAGTTTGGGAACCACTGCATTAGGGCATAATGTATCCAAAACATGGCCCTCTGTACATGCAGTTACCTCTGCTCTGTGTTGCTGCTCTGTGTCCCTGTTTTTTGTTTCCCTCGCCCTCCCTTAGCGATGATAACGTGTGACACCCGGCACAGCAGGTGGCCGCTGGGAACTCATGGTCTCTCCAGCGACCTGCCTCTGGCAACTGCTGACCTCCTAACACACACACACCCACACACACACTCACTCATACATAATAAGCACCTGGAGTGTCAGCCGTGGCAGTGTGGAAGCGCGGTGAGCTTGTCCGCCATGCTGAGTCGGCAACAAGCGGAGCTCAAGTGGCAGAAGCAGACAGCGGCCTCGGGGGGGAAGCTCACCATGTTCCTACGTCACCGCGGAAACTGCACTGTGTTGACAGGCCGAGCAGATCACGGGCCACAGCTGCTGAGTGTTACTGACTGCACGAGCTCGAAAGCAATGAGTAAGCGATTGTCCTTTGTTATGTGTATTTATGCAAATCATAACATTAGGTGAGGAAGTTGTCAAACCAAATTGACATGTTGCCTTCCTGTGAGTTTGAAAGAGCTTCTTCAGTTATTGATCTCAGAGTTTAAAGTGAGGCATTCGACAACAGTAAATATTGTATGAGAGGGAAACTGAAAAATGGGTGTGTTGTGTTTCCACCTATGATGTTATACTTTCACATATCCTTATGAACATGTAATGACATTCACATTAAAAAAAAAAGATTCCACATTCACTCCGCCACCAGGCTTTTGGGGTGGAACTCAAGCTATAAATATTGGCGTAGCAGAAGGAGGAAAAAACAAAAGCTTCTTCCAGATACAAGAATCAACAACGATAAGTCCACCAGCAGTCGTTTGTCTTCTGTCGAATTTGCTGTTGAAGCCTCCTCCCTGTCCTTATCACTCTTGGCAGTTTGTGTTGTGTTTATACGCACGGATATACAGTGAGTGCCCTTCAGCCCGAGCAGGGAGCATACATTTCAGGAGAGGGTGCCCTTCTGCAGATCAGGATGTAATGTCAGCGGCTCTGTACTGTAGGAGTATTTCCCTGGAGACTACCTCTGCTTTAATGAGATGCAGATGCTGCTGCTGATTGATTGCATGAATGAAGACACACACACAAACATCAATCGAGCTGTGGTGGTGGTTTCCAATCTGCATTTTTCAACAGATTTGTATCTATTACTAAGAAAATATGCATCATAAAAGCACATACTAAGTAATAGACTGTGCTGTTAGTGTTTGGCTGAGATGTAGGGACACATGTAGTTGCACATGAGAGTTGTTGTATTCTTTTAAAAGTCTAAACTTTTAGTTCTGTCACTAAATTTAGATTTGAATGAATATAACACAAAATGGACTGACATTTCCACAAAGCTAAAAAAGCACCCTGTTATTCCACAGCACTTCACAGGTGAAATCCAATGGTAGAAATGCAGTCTTTATTTTGCAATCTAACTATTATAATGTTTCAATCCAAAGGTCTTTTCACTAAAAAATCACTTCTCAAATGGCATGCATCACAGTACAAAGTGTCTTTGTGCATGAGCACCGCTTAAGTGTTAGGCGTTGCAATGCCATTTATAATGCCCAGTTACTAAAGATCAGCTTTGACCTGTTCATTAAGTAACTACCGGCCTCACGTCGAGGGAAGATTACAGAGTAAGAGCACATCACTTGTCTTTGCAGCCATTTCCTGCTTTTAAAAAAGGGCATCTGCTGGAAATAAAGAGCGCAGCGGGTTGTGCTGTAGCTGCTTCCCCAAACCGCACATGTTCAATCAGAGGCTGAATCAATACCTGCTCACCTTTTCTGTGTGAAACACTGCCCTACACAATCGCTGCTTGATCTACAAACCATGCGAGGCGATTAACCAACTCAAACCAAGCCAGGTGCCAGGAAGTAGAGGTGGGTGGTTAAAGATGAGCAGATTTAAGAAAGGATTAAGAAGCAGAGACAGAAACCTGAATAGAGTCAGCAGATGTGTTCCCGCGCTACATCATCTTCGCCGTTCAAGGCAGGACGAAGCCCTTTCTAAAGTCAAGGCCGGTCAGCTTTAAATGACTCAGCCCCAAATTGCACCGTAATATTATTTGTAATGCATTGCCTCACATACTCTGGACAGCACACATAACCGTTTATATCGATGTGGAAAGACAAATATTTAGGCTGTTTTCAACATTCTTTTACACACGGCATCTATTGCACGTCTGTCCGCCCTGGGAGAGGGATCTCTCCTCTGTTGCTCTCCCTGAGGTTTCTCCCATGTTCCCCTTTAAACTGTGGGTTTTCTCTGGAAGTTTTTCCTTGTACGATGTGAGGGTCTAAGGACAGAGGGTGTCATATTGTCATACTGATATTCTCTACAAACTGTGAAGTCCACTGAGACAAATGTAACATTTGTGATATTGGGCTATATAAATAAACATTGATTGATTGATTGATTGACTTTAGGAACAGATGGAAACATGCTGTAAGGTACGCTGTTTTTAAATTGGTGAAAACAAGCGTGCAGATGTTTATTTTGACTTGTTTTGTGTCTTTGTTAATCCCTCTCTGTCTTGGCTTCCTAATTTCTGAGAGAAATGTCACACTTTCACATGTGTGCACTGTTTTCCCATTCTTCTCTGTAAGCCACCAATCTGCAGCACACAGAGAGCCAGCTCCTCTAAGTATGCTTTCAGGGACCCTTCACGTTGTTTTTATTCATCTTTTTTGTTTTCTTTTTACCACATTCTGAGCTGCTAAATGATACAGTCTGCTCTTATGTAGAAAATCAGCAACATAATGAGGCATCATTAGCTGGCTTGTTTCGCCTCAACTCAGGCCATGGACTGTTTCATGTTGCCTCTAAAGACAAAACACGTTGTTGCAAAATGATGAGGTAAACATGAAATGTCACACTAACCCATACTACAGAAGCATATCAAATATGTGAGATGCACAAGAAGTGATCATGATATAAAAGCTATCAATGTACATTTGAATCTAATGAATTATGTTCCTGCTTTTAATGTAATGACATGCAAGGTATCACCTGCAGTCATGCTGATAGAAGTCACCTTTTTTAAAGCAGCACCACATGCAGCGATGCGGTGCAGTGGGTGAGAGCGGCGATAATACCCGAGGTGTGATCATCCCCTGTTCCTGACACCTGCCAGTGACAGGAGGAGACGCTAATCCCTGCTCCCCCCCCCGCTGCAGTTTGACTGTTATCTCAGATTAATGTTCAGGAAATGTCCTGACGAGGTGATAGCACACTAGATGCTGCAGCGTGTGAAGTCATGTGCTGCAGCAGAGAGAGCTGATAGATGAGTGCTCACGCTCTCCGGTGACTCCAAATCTCTACAGCTGAGGGAACAATGTATATAATATAGATATATATTATTTCTAATGTGCTAATAGAATAAAGCCGCAAGTCTATGTGGATGTACTGGTTTGTTGTTTACTACAGTTGAATGTCAAGTATCAGATATGTTTCCTATTTCAATTTGTTGAATTATTCACATGGAAATATCTTTGGAGTCAGAAGGTTATTTCTTTCAGTTTCCCCTGGTGAAAGCAGTGTTATATTTTGAACCTAAAGGTTTCTTGAATGGGTTTAGAAAGTAAAATGTGCTTACTATCACAAAAATCAGGGTGGATATCATGTGATAAATCAAGTATGCATGAATGTACTCATCTAAAATCATTTTGATCAATACATTCTTAAAGAACACATGCTTGACATTGACCTTGGATTTCTTTTATAATTTATGTATGTTAAATTGATTTCATACTATCTTATTTTTTAAGAATTGACATTCATATATAAGTTCTTGAAGGTTTGGATTTATTATGTAGCCGCATGAAGACTATATTTGGAGTGTATCAATGCATCATTAACAAGGAGCTCAAGGATACATAGATATTCATAGAGTAGTATTCATACACAAATGAAATATTCTGTTTCATCAAGGTTAAGAAAGTCATTCTGAATTGCAAAAAGATAATCAGGAATCCCTATGTTATGGAGCTTCACGAGTATATAATCCTCCTGAATAGGTGGGGAAAGGGTTAACAACACCACACATGGAACAATGACTTAATGCACTCCAGCAAGGCTGCTCCTCATCCCTCTAATGGATCATTTTTCACCTGGCACCTCGGCCCTCTTAAGATCAACTGAGAGGGGTCAGCTCTATCGATCCCTCTCCTCCACAGCGATCTGGATCAATAAGGATTCCTGCATTATAAACCAGCACCCTGTATCCAGTGCTGCTGCACCTCGTCATCTTCTCACTGTCCTCATGTGAAATTGCATAATGAATTATGTCGATGCAACTGATTTGCCTCAGGACAACACACCTTGCAGTTATTTTCTCTCCATCCTGTCCTAATTAAAAGTTATTGTAAAAAGCCGTCTGATGTCCGTCTCGAGCTAGAGCTCTTTAAATGACAATTGCTATTCCTAGTTGTCTTTACAAACGGCCAGATCAATTCCCCGGACGCACATTGTGGCGGATGATTTACTGGCATGTTGAAAAAGCAGTTGGAAATCTGAGAGATTGTTTAAACCTGGAGGGAGGGGGATAAAAATGCATGTGCTCCATCACTATGCAATACATCAAAGATGCCTCCATGACGCGATCACTAGCATGATCAAAACAGCGCGCTTAAAATGCTAAATCTCACTCGGCCATGGCAGGGAAGGAAAAAGGAGCGCTAATACAAACAACAAACAAAGGAAGACAGTAAACATGCCGCTGTGGAGTACCTTCAAAGGAAATATGAATATGCCTGAGTGTCATTGTGATAATGACCTCTTAGCTCAGATTCAACCTTCATCCAACCACTCACTGGGGAGAAAAACACCACCCATTTCCAGCGTGATCAGATATCACTGATGTAAGATGAAAAAAAGGAAGCGATTATTTATACCGCTTGTTTACTCGGGCATCAGATACTTGGGGAAGGTGTTTTTGGTGTCATGTCACGCTGGGTAATGTGGGGGTGTGGGGTGGGGACTGAATACATTCTCAGTTTTACCCGAGGCATTCAGTCCTTTATTATGGGAGGCTGCGCGGGGTTACCGGCACACAACGGCCTCCTTACTGCCGGTATTATTGCCAATACACTCCTACAAAACAGCTGTGGAGGCAAATAATTGTCTTAAGGTGAATGACAATACCATGTGAACCAAGTAGGGCGGGGGTTAATACAAAACAAAGTGTGCTTATATCAACCTATGTTTCATTTATGAGACGCTCATATGAAGCCTGTTACTGTTTATATTCAACGCAACAAAATGCGAGATGGGAAAGGATTTATTAGAATCGACAAGGAAATGAAAAGAGGTTGCGGGGCGATGCCAATATGCTCATAACACCATGGTGTAGGACTCTCCCCTGAGGATTTTATGAATGAAAGCCCTCCTTATATACGGAGCGCCCGTCAGTAACTGCCGCTCAGGGCACTCCCCTCTCTGCGGCATACAGATATACCAAAACAATTGCAAATGAGCCTTGCTTTCCAATTTAAATATGCCGAGATGTGCAAAGCCAGAGGTGAAGCGTATCAGGAAGACCCGGGTTGGTCATTAGTTGTTGCAGCATTGCCTCCGGTTAGTAACTGAGCAAGGCAGCCGTGACATTGAGACAAAGAGCTTGTGTTTCTCGACACACCGTGCCACGCTGGGCCTGTATGTGACTCATGTTAGGTCAGAAAAAAGCCATGCTCCGAGAAAAAGGACCTAAAAAAGGATCACAATCAGCGGCGACGAGACAAATCGCAGCGAGTGGTGCTGCAGACAGCTTGATGTGTGATTGGTCATAGTAAAATTGATTTGGCAAACTCTACTGCTCCGTTTATGGATCAAAATCAAGACGAAAGTATTGTTCTTGATTTTTTTTTTTACCTGAGCGGAAGAACAGAAGATGTTACAGCTTTTTAGGGTTCATAACTAGACCAGACTATTTTTTCTTTGCATCCATTTTTGGTCTCCTTGGGCACCATCAGCTACACTCTTGTTCTTTAATTATAGCCTAATGGAGATGATATGATTAGTAACTGCACAAATTAGTGGAGCCCTGAATCTTGAAATAGCTCTTTTTCAATGGCTTTAAACATTATATTGTTAATCAGGAAATACCACGTATATAGCACTACGAACACGGGCTTAGCACAGACAGAATCAATAGTTCATCTGCGAGTCATCTGCATTATTTTAGCCTCCACATCACCCGACATATTAGAAGACTTTAGGCAAAGAAAAGCTTTTTGAAGTGTTTTTTTGAAGAGAGCATATTTTTGGGAATTGTGAAGCCTTAAATAAGACAACTTCTTCTGTGTTTTTAAATGAGAGAACAACTTTATATTCATGTGTCAGTGTTCACCTGGTAAATGAAGGCCTAATCCTGTTTACATATTGGAAATATTCTTGTTGTGTGATCTAGTTTTTGTTTTGAGCGATTCAGTTTAGTTTTGACTTCTCGTCTAGCCAGAGTTTCCCTTGAAATGAAGGGTCAATTGAAGAAAATGAAGAAAATTGCAATTTAAATATTCATAAGGCTCTTTGTCTTCCCCCTCCCATTTGTGTCAGAGAGAGATCATGCTATTCCACTGTGGATTTTGGCAATTACCTCTCATTGTAACCTCGGCATGTCCAAAGTCACCCCTGTGCTCTAGGGAGGCAAAAGCAACCTTAACATAATTGTGAGGTTAGATGAGGATGCCAGCTGATTGGATACTGCTGAAGCCGACATCTTTTCACTGTTGTTGCATTGAAGCACACTGCTGCATTGTCTACAGCAAATTATTCCCACTGTCATGGCTGTGCAAAAAACATGAAATTATATTGTGTAATTGCATGTGCAGCTCTGGCTAAATGACACATTTTGAATGCCAAACAGAGTTTCGAGAAGAGGAGAAAGGATTTTGTTTTCCTTTCACTCACTCCTGATTTTGTTTTTACTTGTGAGCATTTCTTTTTTTAAATATAATGCACCTTAGTGTAGTGACAGCAGTGCCATCACGGCTCAGACAGGAAGTTGGCAAAAGGCTTCAGCGAAAGGCCAAAGCTGGCAGCTCCTACACAGTGTGGACCGCAGGGACCCCCCCCCCCAGTGTCTCTGTCTCCCACTGCCAATTATACAATCCATGCAATTGAATTATGCCCTTGAGTGGTATTATTAGCAGTTGTTGTGGGATCCAAACATTGGTTTTCATTACGATCAGTTCACAGGAATGAATGAATGACCAGCTCAGTCTAATTGATGTGCAACTCATTTAAATCCGTATCATCATGCATTGCAACTCAATGAGCATTCATTCCCATATACCATGGCTTATGTGGGCTGCTGTAGGTACATTAATTACAAGTTTAATTAAATACAGACAGCAAACCAATTTATTTTTCTTTAAATCGATTATATCGAAATATCAGAGCCTTTGTTATTTCAAATTTACAACAAACATTAATTTCCCCTTTTCCCCTGGTGCATGACAAACATTTTTCTTAAGAAAATGTAAGTACAATACTAAATATGGAGTAGGAGAAAATTGCATACAAATATGAATAATATCTGTTTTTTTTAAATATATTTGAAAATAAAATGGAAGAGCAGTGCAGTTTTTTTAAGTGGTAGTAAGTACAAAAGTGTGCAAAACTATCCACAGCAATGTGCAAAAGTGAACAGCATAAAGTATACAACCAACCAGAGCCTCAGTTATACTTGCTGGCGATAAAATGTTAAAGTAAGATACACAGCAGTTTGTAGTGGAGGAGCATCACTTTATCAAAGCTTTGAACTCCATGCTCAGTCAACGTCGTGTTGACACCAGATGGGAAACAGAATGACTGAATCTGCCGTGTTAACTCAGATTCCAAAACAAGTCTAAATTCATAATCTGAAGCACTCTTTTCCTTTTCTTAATCATGCCCTTCCTCTCTCCATGCCTCTCTGTCTCTCTCACAGCTGATTTGGTTCTAGTTTGTGTCACAGAGCTCTCTCAGTGGGAGTGAGGAGCCACTTGGCAGAGTGCTCCCTTTCAGTGGAACGCCCCCTCAGGTCCCTGCACGCTCCACTGGTTCTTTTCTTCATCACACCCTGACACAGTGACACCCAGTGTGCACCTCCACTGTAGGTGGGTCAGAGCTGGCACTATGTGGGTCAGCCTCCACCTCCCTAAGTGTGAACTCAGCCCCACCAGGAAGTCTTGCTCTTTTCCTCGCGTCAGTTATTTTCTTTGCTCTCCACTGGAGGCTGCTTCCTCTTTCTTCCCGCCTGTGAGGCAGATCGTCGTCTAAAACGGTTCACAATCATCGGTGGAATGACTCAGAGCGACACGACAACAACCTACACTTGGCTGACCTTTTGTTGTTGATGTAGACCAGCTATCTCTACTGGCCAAAGGAGGCATGTGTCTGTCTTCATCTCCTGATCTAAACCACATCAGTGTCTTTCTAGATGCTTTGATTGTGGTTTCACGCATTAACATTTATTTAAGTTGTATTTTTTAAGACACCAACAATCTAAAAGGTAGACATCTGCAAGCGCCTCATTTTCCTCTCTCATATTCATCTTAACAAAACTGCCGCTGCACTTTATCCATGTTTAATCCCCCTCCTCATTCCTCCATCACACTTCCCCTCTGCGCTCTCACATAATAGGTTGGAGTGCCTCATGACACAAAATTGGTTTAGCCGGACCATTCAGCTTAATAGCCGTATGGATTGAATAGACAGTCTGCAGAGCATTTTGATTCAATTCCAACTTTACTCGTCTTCTTTTAATGAATAAAAAGGGAAAAAGCAGCATCCAGTGGATTACGCCTGAATTGTCTATTTCAAAGGCTTCAGCCCGGTTGGCAACCTGGGCCGGATCCAAGTTTACTGTTCACTCGTTCCTAGCTCCAAATTCAATTCATACAATTACATTTAATCCAGGGCAGGTAGCACAGAGAGGTTTGATTAAAAAATGTAACAATAGCATGACAGGAAAATCGAGTTAACAACATGGCCGCCTCAGTCAATCAAGTGCTGGGCTGTGGAAACTCATCAGCGTCCCGCTAAGGGAGCCAGTGTTTGTGTGTGGAGGTGCATGTGAGTGTACATGCCATCTCAGAACAGTAGATAATCCACATCCTGGACGAGTGCAAACTGCAGTCTTCCAGAACAGTGCAGAAGGTAATTACAAATTAGGCCAGTCCTTGGATCATGAGGCGGGCAGCATTCTCCAGTGCATCCTATCACCCAACACTCTGTGGCCAAAACAGGCTTAGACCGAGTGAACAATGACTCAGACCTCCCCGCTGTTACAAAAACGCAAGCAGGCGTCCTGCTCTAAGCCTGCAGGGGACTGCTGTTTGTCCTTGGTGCACGGCCTCCCGGTGAATTAACACCAGAGGTCAGAGCAAACTGATGATATACATTCAAGGGACTACATGTGATGCACAAGACTTCAAGTCAATCAAACACTTCACAGGTAGAATAACTGACATGTGGGACTCTTCTCAGCACACTTTAAGTATGGGAATACATGTCTATCTTCATCCAAAGACACTTCCTACACAGGCAGGTCGTTTCTGACGGTAGACATCTCTGACAGTTTTGATAATGATCATCGAGCTACATACGTGCATCTCATCTCGTATGGCATGAGCAGCAGAGAGCTTGTAGAGCCTGTGATCGCTCTTTTTGTTTGGCAGAGACATTTGAAAATGTGTGTGAGGAAGCACGTGATTATTATTTTGAGCGTGCGGGTGCATAATGCTGCCTGTCTTCACGGTCATCAGGGCTGATGATGTGTTCAAGGTGGCACGGCAGCTCGGGGACGGGCGAATGCAGAGGGGAATACCAGCCGTCGAGACGTTCTAGTTCATGAAGTGTGCAAATCAGGCGACAGGGGAGGAGGGGGGGGGGGGGGGCACGGAGATTAGACGGGAATGGAATAGCCAGGCCAGGGCCAGACCACCTCATATGGGAGGAAAGGGAGGGGGGGGGATTAAGGGACGGAGAAGACGGAGAGGCAGTGAAGGGCAGCAAAGAGGAGTAATAAGAGTATGGACACAAAGACAAAGTGAAGAGGGGGTCCTAAGAGAAAGTGTATCAACAGACTCCGAGCACACAGTTTACACCATGCTTGCGTCAGAAGTGATAAACAAGTCTTTGTACCGACTCGTCATGCTCGTCACACTCCGGCCTTGGGGGAGTACAAAATAAATAAAGAAGAATAAAAGGTATTTGTGCTCCTTAACTGTGGTGACTTTTCCAACATTGTGCCTTCAAATGAATCTTTGTGTGTTCACTTCTCCCCACCCCCCACACACACTCCTCATCCTCTTTCTCCGTTACCATGGCAACAGGAGTTGAGGATTTGGTAGCTTTTTTTAAGAGTTGCCAACATCCACAGACAAGTTCTTGGATCTCTTAGCACCTTTTTTTTTTTTTTTTGTGCAAAGTAAGTGTTTTTCACCCCTTTCAACCCTCTGTCTATTTTTACAGGAGTTTCCTGGTGATTTTCAAGTAACCAGATTAGTGTGAAGAGCAGTGTTGAAGTAGCAAGGGCACGAGCAACGCCAACAATGATATCTGGCAATCCCACACCGCTAAAACACCAAGACACCAGGAGCATTTTAATCCGCTCGCACGACTTAACTCACACCCTGCGCAGAAACCTGCAGGAAATATATTTCGCTGGATACAGATGTCCTCTTAAGGGCCACTGAAGAAAAAGTCACAAGTGCTTTTCAAAGGTTACATTCTACTTCTCCCAAATCATAATGCATTCATAATAATTGCATGAGCTCTGAGTATATACATCCAAGCTATTACTCTTTAAAGGTCATGCAACTATGTTTTTTTGTATTATTATTATTATTATTATTATCATGGCATGCTATCTATCTACTCAATTTGAAGGCCTGACTAATATTGTTACTATTTTTGTCACTATAATGAGTGACTCCACCCTGTTTTGTTAATAAGAAAGTGGAACTAAATGGGCAGATGGGCTGAGTGATTCTGTCGGGGTGAGTGTGTGTGTTTGGGGATGGTATGTGTAATGGTGCTTCTCTCTATTAGATCCCATGATGTAATCCATCTTCTGGATAATTAGCAGTGAGGGGATAGAAGGGAGGAGGTGGAGGAGCTGGCATGCACGTTATAGATGAAGGCACTCTACAGGCCTTTACCCTGATGGAGGGTGTGTTTAATCGATGTGTGGCATGTTAGTCTCTCGTGATGAACGCAGTGGCTCTAACATTATCTGATTGCTCTCACATACACTCCCTACTTCTTTCATTCATGCAATGGTTTTAACATGTCAATAGAAATAAAAAAGTGAAGCTACACATAAGCTAGCTACTGCAGTGGTCTCATGTTTTTAAGCAAGCAAGTGGACTCATGCGTGTGTTTCTGAAGCATTCAAACGGGTTGCGTTAGAAATTAAAATCAATGTTGATATGGCGTAATTTGAATTAAATACACTATTTAATTTAAATCAGTTTTATTCTGAAAAACCGGAAGTTCACTAACTATAAACTTAACACTTTTATTCTGAAAATTCTTCACTTCCGGTTAGCATTAGCATGTGGAAATGCTACGTTTTCAAACCATGAATTGAAGGTGAAATGACATGTGATGTTGTACCCTAAACACACTGGGTTTAACACTCATTTATTGACGCTGAATAACGTTTATCAGGGAATGTTTAAATAACCACAGACACCAGAATGATATAATTTAGCAACAGCAAAAGGCAGGAATTGCATTGGACCCGCCCCCCACGACGCCGGGCCAATAGGAGAAGACCTCAGATGACAACAGGGTTGCAGTCGAATAGTTTTAAAATCAGCTCCTAAGTTCTAACCCTATCGTCTATTCCTTGACCTCTGAGTGAAACGTCACGGGGTTAAGGGATAGTGGATAGGAGAATTCAAAAGGATTTAGGAGAAGAGACTGCAGTACTTTAGAGAATCCGACTGCACTTTCACTATCCGACGTGTTTATGATGCGCCAGCGGACGTCATGAATGTGCGTCTGCTGCTGTGGGGAAACCATGGAAACCACAGTTTTCTATACAGCGGACTACAACATGGATGTTTAATAAGAACGAGGGACTCTTGTAAACTCATCTAGAGACTCTGCACCGTGCTCTGATGCTGTTGCTTTATGCTTTATGAACGTGGACAACAGAGAAACATATTCTTCAGGACCAAAGTTGGAATTGAAATAAAAAAGGAAAGTGAAACTTATGCTCGTCACCCTCTCCCTCCGGTCCACATTAATACAAATGATCACAATACGTATGATTGTATGAAAAGATCTTAAAATAAATACAAATGTATTTATTATAAACGTTAGTCAACATCTATCACTGTGTATATCACCATTCAAACATCTTTTAAAAGTTGAACAAAACCCACACAGCTCTGTGAAATGTTGACTTTATTTGATAATATTTCTCTTTTTGATTATAATACTGATGAACGTTCAAAACAAAGCACTTTGGCAACTTACCACATACGTTTTAAAAAGCTTAATAAGCACCGTAACTTTCATGATATAATTTCTCCGTCATAATCGTTTGTTTCCGTGAACGGCCGACTGTTGTGTGACGGCAAATGCTGCGGCTGCAAGGCATTGTGGGGCAGCATTTTCTCCTCTCCTTTCGGTTAGGAAGGTCCAGTGGTTCCTAAGCTAAAGGAGGTTATAAAGGAAGTTTGAAACCTCCTTTCCTTTCATTTAGACGAATTCGAACGGCACTTATCATGGCTGCTACTGAGGTACTTCCGGGTCATTTCACTCCGTTAGGAAGGTTCCTAAGCTAAATTGACTATTCGACTGCAACCCTGGAAGGGCAAGCCAAGAATCGCACCACCGCATCTTTTGTGTAATTAAATGCTGTTAACTTGTATAAGCTTCCCTTGACTCTTTTCAGTCTCTCCTGCCTTCAGGGTTCGAAATTAACCAACAGCCATACTAGTTATGGTGTCTTATTCCATGTTTTTAATATTTGAAGACATGTGCTTGAAAAAGTACACTTTATGACACTTAAAAGTAAGCGTGGGTAAAGCATCAAACCCATCATGGACACATTTAGTCATTCACAAAATGCATTTGTGCACACAGTGGAATGAATATGCAGTTGACTACTGGTACTTTGTGGTTTATACAGTACAGAGTGGTGGTATGATTTAAGGTTGAGATAAAATAAAACTTTGAGATTCCCTGAAGACTCTGGGAATACCACGTAGACAGGAAGTGGACTGACTGTCAATGCAATGCCTCCAGTGCAATTACTGCTCCACGCTCCATCGTGGGTCCCTTAATTGCTCCAAAGAGAGCTCTCTGAATTTCTGATTCGCATATTGCCTCGTGCTCACTGGCGCCCAAACTCCAAGTAGAGGCTGTCAGCGTGTTGGAATCAGATGTATTACTGGAGCCTGAGATTAAATAACTGCACAGAGACACGGTGCTGACCAATGCCAAAATAAGGCTGCACTGGGAATACACAGTGCACAGCTTGTTCCCTTTTTCCACAAATGCCTAACAACAGGTGCACTTTAGGTCATCTATATTTCATTTGAGTGGCTATCACAGGATGGTGAATGTAAATTAAAGTGCGCATTTGTTTGCGGTGGCCAATAACGTTGCCCTCGCTTTTGATTAAAATCGAGCTGCTGCTTTCTTCAGAACATACTCATTAAAGTACAGTTCATGACTGCATGTACTGTATGTGTAGTGTACTCGCAACATACATGCTTTAGTGAATGGATGCACTTTGTATTTGCTCCAGAGAGGTACTTGTCGGGACTCGTGGGAGGGGTCAAAGGGAGAGGTCGTTAATCAAGACAGACAGGAGCACCACCCTGCGTTCCCAGGATGCAGTTGGTGCTGGGAGCTGCGGTCCCTCAGCCCAGATCCCTCTCTGATCAGAGCGCCAATTAAGAGTGGAGCTGCTCCACTCCTCAGCAGAGACAACCTTTTGTTCCCTGGCCTTTCATCACACCATGAGACGAGAGCCCAGGAGCATATGATGTCCAGCAAGTGCTGCATGTGGTGAACTGTGATGTATAGGAGGATGGGCTCATGTTTTAATCTTAATGTATTGCATCATCATAAAGTATGACATGATAAATCTAAGGCTAAGAATAGAAGAGTAATACCCAAGCACAATCCAATTACAACTCAAGAGTTATGTTGCAGTTTTGGAGGGAAATAACTCAAACAGAGCAAGAAAAGACAGTAATGAGACTGCCCAGTTAAAAAGCAGCTCAATGTTATCCCTGGCAATAGAGCCTCTCTTAAGGATCTTCCATGCTTCAATACCACTCATCAAATCGCAGAGCCTCTATTCATCCTCCTTTTTCATATATACTCCCCCAGACAGCACTAATGATCAATTCCAGCCCTCAGCATATTTATTCATGAGTGTATTACACCTGGTTCCTCTTTGTTGCCAATGTGTTTCCTCAAGTATTATGTGCAGCTCTGCCTCCCACGCTCCTGGCTAAGATGGCATTTCTCTCTTCTCCTTCTCACGATCGGCTTTGTTGAATCTCACACACAGACTGCTTTCTCTCATTGGATAATCGGAGCTCTTGTATTTAGATTCTCCACTATGAATCAGTTCTTCTCTCTTTGTCATGGCGGTCAGAGTGAAATGTGCATTCGAACTAAGTTTGCATTGTGAATCGTTCCTTTCTTTATTCATCTTCAATATGTTCAGTCACTTTTCCTCTTCGTCTGATTTTGTTTTACAATTGTGAACTCTTTCTGTGGGTGGTTCTGTGTGGAATGCACCTTTTAGTTTTTACAATGCCCTTTACTCGATACTCAAGGAGTATAAATATGCCAGCTGACTATTCTTATTTTAAGTTGGCATAATAGGTACCACAACTATAATTATTGTTGCTTTAAAGAAAATGTCTCAAGTCAAACATGTCTGCCACAAGTTTCGAGAGACAAGGAACTTTTTTCAAATTGTTTCCAAGTCCAATATACTTTAACATGTTGGTAAAATACAGAATGTGCTCTTCTAATATCAGAGTAGCACATGATAACAAAGGCCCTACGTAGCTGTGTACGTAACAGGATGTATGATTACCTAGAAGAGCGTCAGGACACACTGTTTCAGGCAGATGATAGCTATGTGACAACGATTAACATGATGATTCAGCCTCTATGGAGACAGTTTATTGCTTACGCAGGCTAATCTGAACCAAACATTGAATACTGCTTTGAACCGGTATTCTGCATCTTGTGACTGTAACACTCTCTTGTATACAACCATCTCAAGGACACTGTTCTGGGAACTATTTTGTTCCATGCAGCTCTGTTTGTGATTACTACTTCCATTCTTGCAAGGATGATAAATAATACAAATAATAAATAATAATAAATGTATCCTGATATTGAAGATCAAGCAGGTGACGAGTGATATTTCCCTAACAGTACATAATAATGACATCTAAAAAACCTGCAAATCCTCAACTCTTAAAAGCAAATGTTGACATTTTTGCATCATCATTTACCAACGTTTAATCAACCATTAAAACAGTTAAATGTATTAATTTATGACTGAATACTCGATTATTCGCATAATTGTATAATACAATGTTTTGATATCCATGTTGTTTTCAATCTGTATACAGAAGTACACACTGAACTTAAGTTAATGGGACTTTATCTACTGCTCCCTTTTTAAACTGTTAAATGATTTATTATCTTGATATTTTGGAAAATAATAGGTGAACTGTCTGTCAAAGACCTCTGCCTACACTCTATATCTTTTTAAGTAGCTCTTCTTTGGGTCAGTTCTCATGTGGCATTTAGGTTGTTCTTTAGGATTGTAATGTCATATCCTATTTTTAACTATGTTAAGTAACTAGAGTTGTCAAGTGTTATCTTGTCCGCTCCAGAAGTTATTTTTTTCCATGGTTAAATACAGCTTAACTATTTGAATACAATAATATTGTTTCAAGCACATACTCAGTTGTTCCTTCACTCTCTCTCACTGTTGGTGGAATGGAATCCAAGTGGCCAAATGAAGGCACTGCACTGCCTACAGATAACATACCAACATATAATTAAGAAGCAACTGGCTTTTAGGGTGTGTGTGTGTGTGTGTGTGTGTGTGTGTGTGTGTGTGTGTGT
>CALSBZ010043254.1:1036356-1048895 GCA_943591055.1 Gobionotothen gibberifrons | reverse complement strand
TCCCTCTGCTGTGTGGCCGCTGAAGAATATGAAGTTTTATCTGAGGCTGCCACGCTGGGGAAATATAAGTTGACTGTCTATTGCATTACTGTGTCTAAGCCTCACATCAGGAGGTGATCAGATTCCCTGAGGTAGAAGGAGCCGGGGAAATGGAGAAAGGCATGAAAGAATGTGTGTGCAGGTTTGTCTTTAAGTCTAGATGTTTGTGGGTGCACATAATACTTTTCAATAATTCACATTTGAACAGGGGTTAGTGTGTATGTGGATCAGCTTTTTGCATACAATCATTGTGTTAGCGTACTGTACGTGCTTGTTAACACAAACAGGCAGGCGTCGGCAAACAGCGAATCATGTGGCTTACTTCGGTTTGATAAGCTTGCAAACACACATTCGGTTACTTTTGACACAAATATTTGCACGGAGATGATACATAACCAAACTGAGTTTATTGTGATTAGTTTTTTGGAACCCTGACAAGTTTGTTGCTGTACTGTAGCTCGTGTCCTGGGATTTAAACACTTTTTTTTGGTTTGTTTTACAACAAAACATGCAGTCAGCTGAATTCTTGGGCGTAAAAAAAAAAGACTTGTCACTGTGACATGTCAGAGGAGAATAGCCAGAAGCGAGTCCATTTCTGTCAACGTATCAAATCTTATCTTTATGTAGGAGAGGCAGCATAGTGTTATGATTAACAGAACAGCTTCACACAGGGCATCACTACATGGATCCATCCGGCCATTTGTCAAAGGAATTACATATAATGGTGCACATAGTGTTTCCTTGACACATTAAAGCCTTCAATGCAGGGTGAGGGTCACTGAAAAGCACAGTGTTGTTAAGGTGCATTCTTTCATGTTCACACGCTGTCATTCCTGTACCATAATGCACCTCGTGTCATAGCTTTCATCACTACAAGGACATGGCAATGGGTTCAGCTTGCAAGCGTCCATACTCCACGAACCTCCATTCAAAAGCAACTAGCGTTCGTAACTCGACGTCTTTAAACACAACTTTTGTTAAGATTGTGATACTCTGCAATGCCTCACTTCAATGCCTCATTCTCCGATTGAATATATATCCCCACCAATCACAAATTAGGTCTTCAACTATTTGGTTTTGCTTAATCAGAGTAAGCCTATAAAGGTTAAAGAGAGCCCAGAGCTGCAGCTTAACGGGCTTCTAACTGAGCCAGTCAATCAGCTGATCCTGAGTGACTCTGTGATGGCCAGCCTGACCATCACACTCCCCATTTTGTTTTCCATTAACACATTAAAACGGTCATTACGCACGCCTGGTGAGTGTGCATGTGATATATGTACTGTATGTTGAGATGAACTATGGATATTATGATGTCCTTTCACCTAATTTAATATTAAAAACAAACAAGAAATGTTTTTTTTTTCATGCACCTGTCAATTGTGAGAGTTTGAGCTGTTTGATTCTCTACTTTACAATGTAATGTAACATTATATTCCTAAAACCATGATGAAGTAGATTTGTTTTAAATGTCTGACTTGTATTTTCAGATGTTTGCATTTAAACCTGGCATCATCCCATGTTCACATTTCTGCTGTGCAAATGTAAGCACATTTGCATATATTTAATAGGACAATGCACATTTGCACATTATATTTTCTTAAACGTCATACACAATATAATTTTCTTGATTGGGTTAATTGATTTCTATTTAGTTTAACGCTGTGCTGCCATATCATGTGACTTGCAGTATGATTATCCTGGAGATTTGCATTGAAAAGTAGAACGAATGATTATGTTTTTATTGAGCTTTTACTTAAGGTCACTCAGTTTCCAAAGGGGAGCCTCATGCTGTCGCTGTTCACTCAGCAGGGGGAGGTGAAGCCATTAGTTTTAATCAAACGTCAGTCTAATTGAGAGGCCTCCCATCTTCATAAAGATAATTAGTAGAAATGTCAGACTCTACGTGTGCTCCCCCCTCCTGTAGACCCGACCCATGAACAGCAATAAAGCACGAGGCTGGACATGTATCTCTATCAGAGGGCAGAGCCCCCATTTACTGAACAATTAGTCAGCATTACCATCAGAGTGCCTCCATAACAGGATTACACGCTTTGAGTTACTCTCAATCAGCCCTGTTGAACTTTTATGGACCGGTCATTTGAGTTACAGAGTAATAGAGTGGAGATGGGAGAATAAGTAGTATATATGTGTAATATCTTCTAAAAAGGGTTTACTGTGCTTTCTCAAAATTCACATGAAAAATTATATTTAAACTCTTGAATGGTCAGTATTAAATATAATACATTATAATATATAGAGATAATAGCAATGGCCGTACTGCATATGGGTCAGCCACTGAGTCTGTTTAATGTTATTGATGTTTATGTATGAGCATCTGTACTTACAAACGGAGTAACTCAAGTGAGAATCAACTGAAATGTCATTTAAACGCATTATTAATAGTACTGCACCACAGTACATGTAGTCATTTACAGGTTATAGTAAATTGTAGTACAATGTGCATATTTGTATTTTAACTAGTTTCTATACATATTTTGTTTGACTTTATTTGATTGCTTATTCGTCTTTAACTTGTAATGTATCTTTCATATATTTGATCTTTAATTGGACATATTGCTTCAACATCTTACTAAAATATCTTTATTTAATTCAAATTAATTCATTTTATTGCACATTTTTTAACTTCGTTTATTTGTATACATTTGTTTTGTATATTATTTATTTGTTTCCTCTTTTGAAAATGTTACTTTAACTTATGTTTTAATATATATATATATATTTATTCATTTTATAGTAATTTTAGATACATATTTCCATTCCTTTTTCTATTTGATATCTTTCAGTTTATTTTATTCTAAAATGGAGCATCTCTCACACAACTTTATTTACACTGGAATAAATCAAGTTGTCTGATTAATTCTGAAAGTTAACTTATTACATCCAAATTGAGAAAATCATATTTTTCTTTGAAATCTAGTTGTTACAAAGTTAAATAAACTGGAAATGCTCAAGTAAAGTACTCCAGGAGCTAAGTCAGCAATGACGCCATCTTGAAATAAAGACTTCCTACAGTGTCCCAGAGCCTCCTCAGCTGCGAGACATGCGTCCCTGTCTCTGAGCGCTGACTGATGGCTCTCTGCGGCTGCAGCAGTGTCAGGAGGATGGATGAGGTGCACAGAGTGACTGACAGATACCAGCAGCAGCAAATACACAGCCAGGATATCTTAAAAAAGCTGAGAGTAATTGAATAATAAGCAGGATGCAGGCAGCTTTTGGAATACGCTTACAGTATCACTTAGAAACAGGGAGGCTCTATCCTGCCAACATCTTCTCTTTTGTCACTCATAGGGTTTTATTTCAGCTATGTTAAAGGTATAAGTCAGAACTATGGCCGCACAATAACTGTCATTGTATCAAACCAACAATATAAAGTAGTGCAATATCAAAATTTCAGAAAGTGCAATATTTGGTAAATGCTAAATATTTGAAAATAAAGTATCATGTAACTGGAGAGAGGTCCCGGCTTACAGGATATACAAAAAAGGGGTAAACAATTGTTTCATATACAGTATTAATAGTTAATAGTATTAATAGTTTGAATTGTTCCCTATATTGCCCCTATGCCCTGTAAGGTGTCATTGGGTGTTATGAAAGGCGCCCCCCAAAATAAATGTATTATTTTATTTTTATTATTTAGTATATCTTTCAATAATCATGCAATTGCAATATCAGTCAAAAATAATCCCAACTATGTGCTTTAATCATGCAAACTATGCCTTAAATGTACACCATGTGATTATCATGGCACATCTGTTATCCCTACTGAGAGTGCGCTGTGACAGCTGTCACAAACATGGCTTTTAATCAGTTAAATACTTGACAATCTTCGTGCACCAGCAATCCCACCAAATCACACGTATGGTAATAAACAGAAGTGAATTGTTATGGATCTGTCATATTCCCCAGTACAAGCGTTCATTTGGTGCGACCCACGCTCAGGGTATCAAGAAATCAATATTGCTTCCCCACGTCTGTGGCTGCGCTAGGTGGGCCTAATTGAAATGTATGAGGGAGCCTGCTAAATGATCTGTGCAGGCGAGGGAGCCGGAGTGATTGCAAACATATGGAACGGTTCCTTAGACAAGAGCAACATTTGTACAATGCTGAGAGAGGAACAGACAGAGGCACAGAGAGGAAGAGAGGACAGGAAAGAAGAAGGATGGTTTGTAATGTTCATGCAAGTGAACTCGGTAGAGATATTTCACGAGAGGTTGACAGCGTTTCATTTGAATGCTCGAGTTCGTTAGAGAGAGAGGATGATGTGGGTGTTTGCACATTATGGCACTGAGCATCCATTGTTGTCAGCCCTGACCTGTTTGTTTTGTCAGATTTGAATGTCAAATATTTATTTCCATGGTTCCTTCTTTCCTCCCTCATCCATCCATCCATCCATCCATCAATCTCTCTTACCGTGTCCCTCTCCTTCTAATAAGCTATTGACATTTTGCTTAGTAATGACTGAAAGAGTAATCGGTCCTGCATGGTCTAGAATGAGCAATAAGTAAAAGTGGCATTTTCCTAACCTCCACAACAGGTGGACATCCAGACTTAATCAATTCCAATTGGTCTCTTAAATTGTGCAATCTCTTCTGGGTAAAGTGTACCAGATCCTGTGCACTGAGCTGGCACTCCACCCTGCCAGGGCTCAGTGATGCAGGGATTAGTCAGGACCATTTTGCTCCAACGTGTTCAACACAAGTGAGTCACAGTAAAGCACACAACATGATAACGCCATTATATGCTAAGCTAACAATATGTCTGTTGTCAATTTCATTTCAAACATTTGATTCAGGATGTGCTTTCTTTTCTAGCACAATCATCAGTGGTGAAATAACAGTTGGATGTCAAGTTGGCTGTCAGCCCTTCACAAACGTTATGTGAGTTTACTCCACTTCACAACGAGCAGGGAAGGGATTATTTATTGAGAGCAAGTGGCGATAATGTTTCTTCACTATAGCTTCAGGCTGCAAAAGGAGACCGTCACTGACGGCGTGAGGTTCATGAGTAAGTGTCAAGTGTGCTGATATACCTCTTTAGTTAGATAACTGGTGTGCAAGGTGTAGATACACCTTGCACATTGCAAATGGAATTACATTTATTTAGCCTTTATTTATACAGGTGTAAAATCTCATTGAGACAAAAGGTCTCATTTTCAAGAGAGAGCTGTTCACATTGCAAATGGAAATACATATGGATGTATAAGAGTCCATGCTCAAGTGTGCAGCTTAAGAGGTGAGCTATTACTCTCTTAGCTACATTTTGACGGAAAGAAAAGGTCAAATGATCTTGAGGATTTTCTCCTCAAGATCAACAAAACCACAAAAGGGTGGAATTTTATTCGCTTTTCTGCCAAAGAACAAACATTTCACTATCATGTGAGCCTTTTAAGCAGATGTCTTGGCACAAGAGGCACTTTCACACCAAGTACTTTTCCCAGGAATAGTTCCCGGAACTTTTATTTCCCCGGAACTATCTAGTAAATCGCGTTCACACCGGAATAAGTCCCTGAGGGAGGATTACACAAATGAAGCCGCTGACGTCACTTCTTCTTCATCTGCTTTGGGTTTACTGGCAGGCCGCAAACAATTTCACGGCGTATACTGCCATCCGAAGTCCCGGAGCCCCCCTGGGTAAATCGCCAGAAGCGCAGACGCCTCCTCATCACTCCACCGATCCCACGTTGAATTTTGTGTTGCCATAAGTCTTTCTCCGTTGGTACGCTGGGCTAATGCTAATAATGCTAATGCAAGGATATAAAAACTTTTCAGAGTTTTACGGGGCGTGGTTTGCAATTCGCCCAGAAATTGGAACCTTTTTCTCCCCAGGAAAGTCCCTGCTCTCTAGCTGGGACTAAAAAGGGGTGAAAAGGTTCCCGAATTTTTTTTTCTTTTTGGTGTGAACGCAACATCCCTGGAACTATCGGAACTATTTCTGGGAAAAGTACTCCGATGTGAAAGCGCCTAAGGATGGCACAAAAAAATCATCTATTATTCATGGAGTCAATGTATCGACACGGGCAGCTCTGGTAAACAGCGAGGTAAGGTCAGGACAGAGAAATCGGGGATATACAACATAGTTAGAAAGAGAAATAAAAAGTGTGTGTTGAACAGGAAATGAAATGTCTTGTTTGCTTTACATTTTCAAATGTTTGGCATTATATATGTGCAGCTTTTATAAAAGCAGGACATTATTTATAGGATCACATCTAGACAGAGTTGAGTGACAGTCAGAATTGATTTGGCAGAGGTCGGATTTCCTACTTCAAATCTTTCTCATTCACCCTGCCTCTACAGACTGGTACGTGTTTGGAAGCAGCCGAGTGTGTACAGATGTGGTAATCCATTTGTTTAAATACATCTGACATGTTCATTAAGCTGCTAAGCCACACACACTCACATTCTTCCCTTTTCACTCTCAGTCCTTCCACCAAAAGCTGCTTTTTCTTACCGCATTGAGGCGGTAATTACCATGCAGTCATATGAGAGGATGGCAAGCAGAAACGCAGCGCTGTCTGTGGCTGCCTGCCAGCCGAGCTACTTACACTGTGCAGCACACAGCACCCCGATACTACGGGCCAGTGCCGGCTGCACATAACTCGGGCATCCTGAGCTAATAAAGATCGGCTCTGGCTCAGCGTTTAAGTGAACATGATATAGCATGTCGGAAATCATTGACAGAAGATATGCTTGCTGGGGGGTCACCAAAAAACAACAAATCCAGAGCCAAAACAGAAGAAAATATTCCAAAAGAAATGGCAGAAGCTATTGAGTATCACTAAGAGATGATACAACATGTATCCTCTGATACACACAGCCCAGAGCATGATACACACCGAGTCAGAGGAATCAGACAGGCCTCGCAGCAGACGGTGCCATTTTCGTGAATTCTGAAAGGAAAATGAAAGGTTCTCCACCAGCTTTCCACTTCAGGAGCGCCAGAGATCCTCGCCTGTTTGCCCGCCTGCCTTTCAGGCACGTCGCTGCCAACTTGGCACATTACCCGGCTCTACACTAGTGTCGGCACTAAGCCATCTCTGCCAGCACCATGATTTCCATGATCTGGGTCGGCAAGAGCATTACACGGCCACCTGGAAAGTGCCGAACACCTGGACGCAGCTTAACGCCAGGCTCAGCCATAATGCAGCCCCGTGCTCTGCTAGTACATACAACCCCCCCCACCCTCCTCTCATATGGTGCACACAAGTGATTAGGCATTGTTTAGGCACACAGTAAGAAACACTTTGCAAAATCAAACTGCATTCAATGTTCAACCTGCTGAAAAGAATGGCTGCTGACACATAATGCATTGTTCGACGCACAGCAGGTAATACTCCAGCTAACAGGGACTTTCTGCAACACGAGTGTAAATTATTAACAGTGCATTGTGCAGCAGGTTAGCATGGAGGAGTCTTTTGTGCAGCAGGGACAAAGATGTGTTATTGCCATTACTTCTCACATCTAGGCACACACTGTAGCTATTGTCCCACAGTAGGCATAACCACTCAGAGTCATTTTAGGTGAAGAGAAAAGTTTTCCAAAGCTAGCATGACTTACAGTTTCCCTTTCGGATGGATCCTTTATCTTATTCTACCTGTCCAAACTAAACTCATGTATATTATGTGGCATTTAACAGCCTAATGTAACCTAAGAAAGAGTGTCAGACACTTCTTGTTCTTTCTTTCTTCTCTATTGAGTTTCCTTCTTCTATTTCTCCTTGTGTATAAATCACCCGGCTTTTATTCTGCACTCAAAGTGCCATGAAAGCCGGTTGTGTCCTCGGCAATTTTCATGACAGCACTGTCATCCCACATTGTGGCAAAACAGTCCTCCTGACCTCTGTCGTTAAATTTCACTGTCTCGTGATCAAGTGCCCGATTTATATTGCCTCTCTTGTCGATTATAATTTTAGCAGAGGCTTAACCTGTGTTTCCTTGCTTGGCTCAGACTGGGAGGACCCATTTGCAGCATCATCTCAGTAAATCTGACTCGTTAATCCCCTTTTCTTATGCCCTGGGTACCCTCGGTATAATATTACTGCATATGTGTTCCTGCTGGGCAATTTCATCTAAATTGTTTTCAATTGTCTTCAGTAAGTAGGTAAATAAATTGAATATTAACATGACTGATTGATCCCACGCTACCAGCTATCATTACATTGTTATCTCTTGCCCACCTTCTACCTATTCTAAAAGTTAAAATCCTCAGAAATATATAAACACAAGACAGGTGTTGCCCTCTATTGGAGCACCCTTTATTTATTTGACACAATTCACTTCAAAAAACCCATTTGCCTTCTTTGAAAAACGAGCATGCATTAAAAAAAGTTTCCCCTTCAGTGAGTTCAAGAGTCACAACTCACAAACAGTGGGGTGTAAACTCACGCCTCAGAGAGCCTGAGGAGGTAAGAGCGTCTGACTTTTTGTGATCCTGACAATGGATGTGGCCGGGGGCCTTCGAATCCAGACAGCTCTCACAGAGGTATTCAGCCTCTCCTCCCAAATCACCACCAGCCATTGTGCTTGTATACAAACCGAATGGATGCAGATTTCAATGCAGATTGAACACAGATGTTCAGGTGGTGATAGTGACGGTCACAGGAGAGCGGCAGAACATTCGACACAATAGCAACAACACGGAAAGGTCACACCAGCAAAGAATGTCGATAAAAAAAACAACAAATGAGGCGGGCTGGAGTTAACCATAGCTCAGTATTTCTGCTAATTACCAGTCCTGTGGGTGGTTGTTAGTGGGGAATGTCCTGCTTATGTGTGCTTATGTAAGCAATCAATGGCTTTAATTAGACTCTTAGGTGGGATTGGGTCCCAACAGACTACCTCCGAGCCTTAAGCTGCAGTATTGTTTGCCTTCCTGATTTCTCATGTGCAGCACATTGGGATGTTGGAGTATTGTGACTATTGATGCCATGGTTGGTTATTTGTTTAGACTTGAGACTTTGGATTGGAGGCTATGTCTGACCTAGATTTGTAGCCATGATAGCTGCTCTGAAAATGGCATTGCTAATTGCGTTCTTCCTATTTTGAAATATTTCCTCAGTGGACATTTTTTTCTCTGCCCCCAAGACAACGAAGCCCGCTGATTTTGGTGGTTCTCTTAGTCTTCATCTTTCAACACAATGAGACCCTTTACTTTATTGTGAAATGTCTCGAAAACAATGCATTGCCATTTATTTTGAATGAATATAAATTCCCAATGACTTTCTGACCTACTGAATATTCATCTGGTACCTCCATACCCCCATGTTATGTCAGCACACATTTGAATGGTGAACCTTTGCTTTGTATTTTCAGATTCAGCAACATTTTCAATTGCAAATCCCCTAAATGTTGCAGAACACCCCAAATCTTTTTTTGAGATGCTGTGCAAGGCAGCTTTGGCTATTTCCCTGATCCTCTATTGTAGCCTTGTATATCCAATAACACCGCGTTTACTGAGCAAACATGCTGAAAAAACACTATGGCGCTTATACCCATCTTCATATTCAATATTTCACACCAGGCACATTCTCGGACCCCTCAGAACTGAAACACTGTGAAATAGGGAACCCTAATGCTGGTATTATTTTCTGAAGGCTTTTATCTTGATTTTTTTTACCAGGATGACATGAAGAGGGGTTGGCTTTTATCCAGGAGGGAGAAACAAAGACGTGTATATATATTTATATATAGAGAAAGAGAGAGAGATGGATATACACAGGATAGGTAATGAAGGAGCCTAGAGGAGGGAGAGGAGGAGGAGACAAAGTCTGTCTGAGCTCATAAAGAGACAGAGAAAGATCCAGTTGAAGGAGACAATTAGAGAGCAGTCAGAGCAGGGAGGTGGAGGGGAGCGCTGTTACAACTTCATGCATGTTTAAGCATGAGCTAAATGCCCAAGGATGTGGGTATCAGCACCCGGCCGCAGAAATGACATGCATCTCATTAGTTATCGAGGAAGTGAAGCCAGGTCTCTGGGGACTGAAAACTTGCACACATGATAAAAAAAAAACACGTACAAGAACTATTTTAAATAAAACGAAATGTATCAATTCAGATCATTTACTAATCATCAAGGACACGCGCTAAACACTGCTTTTCTAAATGTGATACTTTTCTACATTTAATCTATTTTCCAACATTTCTCGCCTCACTTGAAGCAAGCTTGGCCCAGGCGTACAAACGATTGCATGGACTGTCAGTTTAGAGGCTGAAAACAGCATTTTCTGACACATAGTTGGCAATTATTTCTCTGTTGACTAATTGTTGCAGCTCTAATTGTCACAGTGAGTGTATCATGCTGACGTTAGTACGCACATGTACAGCCTGACAGATACTGCTGCCTTGTTGAGTTTTTCGCCTACTTGCTAGGAGAAAATAAGCCATCTGAAGACGTCACTTTTAGAAATGTTATAATATACTTAAACATAACTTATCGGTCATACAAATAATTAATGGAAAACAATCATTAGTTGCAACCATAACCCACATGTACAGTACATTCAAGATAAATGCAATGTGCTGTATTCAATACTGTTCTGTCTTTCACTCTCTGCTATTTATGCACACACACTAACACACACACTCCTCACGTCTCACCAGGGAACATATCTACTGTCAGTGTGAAAAATAGAGCTGAACAGATGGCATCAGAATGATTGAACCCACCTACAATGGTTCCCACAACTTCCCAACATTTCTACCCCACCCTCCCTTCATTTTCAAACTGCTTCTCTCCCTCCACCCTCCTGTGTCCTGCCCAACTACACCCTTCGTCTGCATGCATCGCCACGGCCTCTTCAATGCCATCCAGGCTGCAAGTTTGTGCCAAAGAGGCTGAGTATCACTGGAAGCCCTGTGGAGCTGCACAAAGTCAGCCAAGAGGAGAGGGAGGAGGAAAAGAGGAAGGTGTTTTCTCTTGCCAAATTCAAATCTTACTCTCATTTTAGCTACGACCTCTGTTAAATCAACAATTTTTAAACATAGCTGAATGCTGAAACGTACAAACGAATATGTAGGATTCTATGCCCGTCAAGTAGTCATCTTATTCCTCTTCTTTCAGTCTTCTCACCTCAGTCGGCCTCTCTTCCTCATCCCACCTTACATCATCATCCCACCTCCCCAACTCAGGGCCCTGTTGCCGAGCGCCAGTCATGTAAATGAGATAGTTAGCAGATCAAAAAGCATGGAGAGGTATTTTTAATAGCAGGAGAGGTGTTGATTAGTGTCAGAGAAGAAGAAGAAGCGACGAGACAACGTGCAGGCAGCCTCTATTACACCCCGATGCTTTCAGGCATATGCTGAAGTGTGAGTGTGTTGACGTGTGTGTAAGTATAGATGTGAGGAGAACACAAAGCAAGGAAATGTGTGTGTATGTGTGCGGACTGGTAAGCATTTACTGTACAGTACACCTACAGGCATTGAGAGGCATCTATGTGTGTGCGTGTGTGTGTGTGTGTCATGAGAGTGTGTGTACCTTCCCCGCGGAGGATCATCGTTAATGCATAATACATAGCCCCATATTTTTCGACTATAACAGCAATACTGTTGGCGCTGTGAGTTTATGAAGAGGAGATCAGGTGTGGGAGAAAGTGATTACAGGGCATAAACAGTGCAACTGATATTGCTTTATTGTGACAAATAACTGGCATGAAGATGAGCGCCAGCAACAACGTTAATCACTGCTGTGTGTGTCGGTCGTTATGGAGGAGTCACAGGCATAACGAGTCGTCCTGGCAAATGTAATCGTCTCAAATCTGGCTAACCGTCCGACGTTGACACATAAAGGTTCCAAATGTGTGTACACTCCACTATAAGACGAGGATCTGGCTTCAGGTGTGTTTATTGTGTGCACAATTTACGTCAACAATTGAGATTTATGAGTGTAATCGGGCAGCCGTGTTCATCTATAGTCATTTTGGAGCTAATTGCATTTTAGCGTTGACGCTGAGCATTATGTGTAGCATTTATAATTAGACCTCTAAGGGCTTGCTTTTTCAAATGTTATTAGCATCATGGTTACGTAATTCTTGCCATTTATTTTCCACAGTTCCTGACAGAGCAAGATGAGATAGCGGTCTTTATCTTTAATCTCAATTTGATTGCAGCCTTTAGATAAGGTCGAGGAATAAATAAATAGCCGTTTAAAGCTGGCATATCAGCGGCTCTTCATTCAGTGTCCGGGGGCTTGCCCGCATGCTTCTGCCCGTGTCTGAATTTCATCTTCCCGTACTCCCCAGCTGCCTCCCTCTCTCCCTCTCTCCCCCTCCCCTGTTCACAGATGGCAGAGGGGTCGGAGCACTTTAATGAATTTTCAAAGGAGCAGCATTGGCAATATTAAAAGGAGCTCAAAAACTTAAACACGTCTGACACTTGGAGTTACACGCATGCGCACAGTGACATGACGACGCCCATATAAAAAGGCAAAGCATCCAATCACACGAGAGGATGCACACACACACACACACACACACACACACACACACAC
>CALSBZ010043254.1:1007960-1035956 GCA_943591055.1 Gobionotothen gibberifrons | reverse complement strand
GCCAAGTGATACACACACACACACACACACACACACACACACACACACACACACCATTATTACTTTCCCCACAAACCAATAACCTCCACAAACACAGAGAGAACATATCACATCCTACACACCGGTGGGCACTCGTAATTAACTCCATTAGAATGGCAGACACCCGCTGTGAGGTCAAAGGTCAGTTTTAATGATGAGCCTACATATGGCAGCCACCGTGTTGCCTTGCAAGAGATACGAGCTCCACTTCTGCTGATCCATCTGTCCCGTGGTAATGACTGCACCTGGTCTCACACGGGCCAGCGCACACAGGTACATCGCTCACAACGAGCTGCACACAGAGGGAAACACAATTAAAAAGCAATAAGCACACTTGCGTCTCGCGGCCACATTGTTTACTAATTACGTCTAATTATCTGTTTGAATCAGAGATTTAAAAGATTCATTTTGCACGTGCAGTCAGCGTGAGAGTGTTACGAGGCAGCGAGTCCGTGAATGCCTCTGAACCTTCACTCGATGAGTTTCATTTGGAGAAGCAGTCAATTGTCAGGCGCGTCCTCGTGACCCGTGTTAATGGTTTTCTTTTAGCGAGAAGCTTAGGAACCTGATTAGGGAGTTAAGAGTGAAGTGTCAAACATCATCAAAGCATCTCTGCTTTTGCCTCCCCTGCTCACACCAGAGCCTGGAGCAACTATTCCAATCCAGGCTGTTTTAGCTGGCCTGCATCACACCAGTCGACATGTAGGGCGCCCCTCCCCCCCTCTCTTCACAAGTGGCTGATAGGAAGGGCTTGGGCTGCCATGGGCATCAAGGCCCCCTTTTTTTGTATTCCTTCCTTTCTATTCTGTCCTTCCAGGCAAAAATAGTCTTTATCCCTACCTCCATGTAGCTGAACTCTGGGTCAGAACTCGGCGCTAAGCCCACAGGCCTCTCATTTCCACAACTTCTGATCTCCACAACTTTTGATCACTCATCAAGGTCTGCCAGGCAGAATTCTTTAAAAAGCAGCATTTCAAAAAAGTCCCTTAAATCTGCTCAGTGATATTCTTTTCGGCACAAGAGAGTGGACACGGCCCCTGGGAGGATACATCAGACCACGGCTGCATTGTATTAATCTCTCTTCTTCCCTCAAGCCATAAGAATCCTATTCCCATATTATATTTTAGCAGATTGCATGAGAGCAGACTCTATTCAGTTACCTCAATGACAAACATTCTAAGAGTGCATTTGTTTGAGTAGAGTACATTTAGAAATGATTTGACGTTGATGATTTGTCTGTCATCATCTAATTAAAGTCTGACCTGAGGGGAAAAAAGAAAAAGGAGAGTTTTGCAGATTGAGAGATAGAACATGATGGTGTTGCGCTGCTGTTTCTAACAGGAGACAGCTGCAGCAGGAACAGAACATCTGCTAACACACACGTTCCTCCTCCTGTACTGTCACGCCTGAGCGGCCTTCACACCGGACAGCAGAGTCTGACAAACGCCTGATGAAGTTTGGAGTTTCTATATCTGTGCTGTCACTCACAAAATAATTCACACCTCGACTTGAAGAGAGATTAAAAACAAGTGAGCAATATTTTTTTTCTCAGCTCAAAGACGGCCTTAGTTAGGGAGCCAATCTGGCTTCTTGTGTGACTTGTGCAAACTTCCAGATACTTCTGCAGGCTGTGTGAGCCCAGGCCATCTGTAGCCTCCATCAGTGCCTCAAATTCTTTGTTGCAACAGGAAAAAAAGAAGAAGTAATGTTTATGTCAGCTCAGATGGAGGGGTGCAAACTCTCTCAGTATCATTGATAACAGGCAGCTCATGTCCTCTCTTCTGCTTCACACCTCCTCTCTCAATGCAGGCCTTTTGCAGCTAGCTGGAGTTTGACCAGCCAGAGCCATTTTGTCCCATTATGTGCTTTTGTAAGAGAAAACACACAAAAACAGCTGCTCCCATTCCACACTGGTGAGTAGGTTAAACGGTGACACGAGGGACAGGGCCTTTCTCCTCGCGGTCTAAATTGACAGACAACAGGCGCTGGAGGTTTCCTTTGCTTCTTCTCGGGCTGCCTTCCAGCTTCCCTGCTTTTGATTTCCAATTAGAGACCACTCAGTCCTGCAGCCATTTTAGAGACAGAGCTCTCACTCTCTTGTGCTCTTACTCTCTCTTTGTGTGTGTGTAGCTTCCCTGACATTTCAACTAATTTAAGCATGGCCGACCCACTGTGTAACTTAAATGAATCTGTAAAGAGCACAGTATTTCTGGCAGAAAGAGAATACATGTTCATTACAGCTGTTGCTCTGGTGAGTGCATGTGTACTTGGCTGTAAGCCGCTGTCATTTATTAAACTGATATTTGTGGTTGTTTCTGTTTGCACTTTCAAAATGAGTGGCAACATATTTAAGCTTCTCTTTAAACAAGGATAATTTAGCTTACAATGATCTATTACTGTTTTTACAGGGGAAAACACACTTCAATTAAAACATGTACAGGGTATTCAATATCCATTAAATGTATGTGGTTGTAAGATGCCTTATAAATCAAATCAAGTGTTTAATAGCATTGACATTAGCATTAGGACCAAACCATACATACATGTTCAAGTTCATTATCCCATTACAACAGAGAAACAGTACCTGGCAAAAGATACTTGTAGATAAAGAAGGAAAAATATATGTATAAGAAATAAAAGATAAAAGCTGCATGAGGTACTTTCGTATCTGATGTAGTTCTCTCTGTGGTATATGATTGTGCATTTTAGTTTTGGAAAGCACAACAAACACAATCTCATAAATAAAATCTTCTTAAGAAAAATTAACACAAATAGTCACGTTAACATTTATTAAAATACATCAATATGAACGTGTGCATTCCTTTGCTAGAACAGTGATAATAAAACAATGCTCCATAAAGTCTGTGTGCTCACAAAAATAAATACATAATACAATTGTGCAATACCTTTGCTCGAACAATAAGTTATAATACTTTGCAATCTGTGCAAAAACATGAAAAGAAAGAAAATGCTGATATTTGGCCAAAAAGTGTGTCTTTTCCCAGCATTAGTGACTGCAGTGAGCCTGCTTTGCGCTGCACATTTCTTCAAAACGGGGTTGCAGGCTCAGTGGCGGCGCCAGAGATTTTCTTTTGGGGGTGCTGTGGGGTAGCTTGACGTTTCATAGAGGGTGCTCAAACATTTAGGGTTTCCCATTAATGTACCGGGCGCTACAGTTTAATTTTCTACTGCAACAATCCCCACGCATATACACAGTGTACCCGCGATTGTTACAATGAAGGCTCGATAATCAGCTCGCCGCATATAGGTGTAAGCTGGGGTAAAGTGCTATTTTTATAAGTGGGGTGTGGACCTCACCTTCTCTAGTGGGGTCCGGGGGCATGCTCCCCCGGGACGATTTTTTTTTAAATATTGAAGTTAAAAGCATCAATCTGGTGTGCACTTTGAGAGCAAAATTAGGAGATCTATGGATGGTGCATGGACCTACTGTAACATTCTCATGGGTCACACCCATATGAAACAGAACTGTAAACAGATTTACTTTTTCTTTATGGATATTTTACAAATCACTCCCCTTTTAAACTGTATTCTTTACTGTCATATGGTATTTCATATCTGTTTTTCATTTATTCTCTTATTTTTTTATAACTATAATGATCATATAAACGTGTGCCTCGGAAATAATTGTTGACATTAATCGTGACCAAACCGTTTGAGACCCACTGAGATAACTTAGACTAAAGTTAGGACTCTCCTTATACCCGTTAGCGTAGCTCGCTAGCACCAGAAGCTAACAACAACGATCTCCGGTACCGGTGCGCTCTCTCTCGCTCGCGCACGCACACAAAATGGCTCGTTCCACACACACACACAGAGCCGAGCTTGAATGAAACACAGAGACCCAGACGTACTTGTACTGTAGCATATTATTTTCGAATCAATCATTTTTCAAATTATGCATTTTTTGTTTTGTTTTTTTGTCATAACAAATTTTCCTCCTGGTCTCTTGCCCTGTCATGCCTTTGCACCTCCCAGGGGGGGGGGGGGGGGGCACTTTGAGAACCACTGCCTTAATGGAAACAGAGTCTCTTTCTCTGAGGAGTTGGAAAGTGGGAAGTCTAAAAAAGGGTCTAGAAGGGTTTTGACATAATAATTTAGCGGCTAGTGATGACCGATCAAACCCTCTCAGATACAGTATACTGTGGTAATTTATGGAATAAGAGATACAAGTCATCATTCTCGTAGACATGTAAGGCCAAAGAGTAATTAACTGTTTCTCAGGTAATTGTCATTTATTATAATAAAAAACCTTCAAATTATTGAATCATTATCTTATTGTATGTAGCTTTTAAGGAAATCAGTTAACCCACAAAGATCCCATATTTTACAACAGCAATGTAAAGACACTCATTTCAATGTATCAGTAGGTGCGGCTACAGTTGTCTGTGTGACCAAACAAAGCCGACTGTTAAGATGCAGTGTTGTCCCGGCTGACTGTTATGTGATGAATGAGGAAAGTCAAGAGTCAAAAAGAAACTCCCTGGAGGAAACTGATGTCCTTGTCCAAGAGCCGCAAAGTCTCAGAGGACTCAATACAAAGCCCAAAATATCCCACCAAGGGCACTTGATGTCTCTCTACGTTTATTCCACATTTTTGTACAAAGTGAAATGTCTGTTGCCATGTTTTCCCTACATATCAATAGTGTTGTCGTGCTGTAAATACCAAATGTGCTGCTGACTAAAAACATGTGCAATTTGTTCATAGATGTGTCACAGACTGGGTAGCAATTAGTGTCATCGTATGGAAACATTGTATAAGTCTACTGTCAATATGATCTCTTTTTGATATGGTAAATGTGTACATGTGCAGCTTCACATTGACATAAATCTTTTAGGGTACTGCTTCTTCAACCTATTTTGGCACAAGAGATGTAATGGTGAGCGATGGTAGTATCCAGGGAAAATTGCCTAATAAAATTGTCTCATTGCATTCAAGAAAGAAATCTGGAAGCACACTCAGCGGGTTCACGTTGTGGCTGCCAGTTACTCATCCTGGCAAAGCTTTTCCTGCCTTATAACTACGGCTAGTCAAAACAAAACTTAACAAAATGGAGTCCATGCCTTCACTTAAGCCCATGTCTGAGCAGTGATGTGCTCACTATACTGCATCACAGAGGCTTTTTGTAATTCCCCCAGCACTGACCACTCCAAACATCCCAAAATCCCTCTTGTCAGTATAGAAAAAGACAAACATGAGAAGGAGACTTTTTCTTTGCCTTGTCAAAAGTTTCCATATCGTGTTGTGGGTTCTACACAGCATAACTAAGACCCTGCAAGCAGCTTATCTGCTTAAAACAGGAGGGCGAGAGAGGGTGAAAAAAGTGTCTCCGTCTTCCGTCTCTTTCCTGGTTCACAGACTGGCTTTATTGAAGCCACCAGAGCTTTGGTTTCTCCCTCTCCGCCATCCCTGCCAGTCTAATCCACTTAGGCCCACACTACCTCTACTGCGTTTGATTGGCCAGGCTTCCAAATGTGCACCATAGGACTTTGGAAAAATCAATAATCTTCACTGCACTGCCAAAACGTCCTCTATTAAACACACAAGATGTGATTAAAGAAGAGAAATATGAATTTTAAGATTTAGCATAAATGGTTTGCCCAGCTGTAGAGGCATCAGCCACGCTACTCTGGTATTTATACACAATGTTGCCACATCCCCCTCGTTGCCTCTCCATTTTTATTGTTGTCTCTCATAGCCGTCCCTTCTAGTGTCTCTCACTCTGTCTACCAAACAACAGTAATGTGAATGTCACTGAAAGCCCAGGTGCTTCGAGTGGCTCTTGAAGTCTCACATCAGTCCCTGCCACCCCCTCCCCTGGGTCCAATTGTCCCTGCATGAAGCTTCAAGGTCCTCAGCTGAGCTCCGTGTTTAGCAACAACAGTAGCAGCGAGACTGAATGTGTGTCAGACAGAATGGTAATGAGCGTCCCAGAGATTGAACCCCAGTCTCCAACCCCCCCCCCCCCTCCCTGAAAATAGATTTGTTCTCACACGGAAAACAGATATTGTAATCACATTTTCCCATAGTTGATCCCTATGGGATTTGTTGCATGCACACCACACATGTAAATGAATGCAGGGGGGATAGACATCATTGGTTATAAATCATATTACTGGCAAATTCTGCTTAGCAACACAACTAGACTGCGTTTGTAAGCAACCTCAGATTTAGTCCTGAGTCTACTCTTTTCCTCGCACCACACACACTTATTGTCAGCTCACTCCATTTCCTTGTTTTATTGCACATTTGCAAGAAAGCAAATCTGTACTTTGGAAGTGTACATTCGTAGAGGGAGCACTTTAATTGTAAAAAAGGCATGATGTAACAAAAATCCGGTATATATTTCTTAGGCTGACAGAGAGTGGGTATAGAGGAAGTGCGGGTCTTGTAATACCTTTGATCAAATGTTTAGATATATGACTTTCAGTAAAAGTGTGTAAACAGTAAATGCAGCATACTGGTTCATTGTTTGTGCACCCTAGGGTCTTTGCTTGTAGTGCGGGACATTTTATTTTGGACGTCAGCTGTCAAACTAACAAGCTTGGCGAGATTTAGCAAAGGTCATACGCACAGGGTGAGAGATATCTGAGGGCTACAAAGACATATGGAGGGGGGGTGGACACACACACACACCTTGCTGCCTGTTTGTGTGGGCACATTTGTTTGTTCTGTGGTTGTGTTACACTGGTGCAAAAGAGAAAAAGGCTTGTCGGTAGTAGATTAGGTTTCTGCTTACATCCTCTCTAAAATCTTGAAACACTGACAAATATTAATGCAAGTTGTGCAAACTTTGGATCCTCTGGGGAAACTATCTCAGACGTTTCATGTACCTCCATTAATAAATGATGTTCCGCTCCTGACAGGGACTATTCTTAACCCCCTCTCGGTACAATGCTGGTGCACCATCATTTTTCAGGGCATATTGTGACAGCCTGCATTGAAGTTTAGCTTGCTGTACATTGTAATTTGCTGACGTTTCTCTTCTCTCTTTCTCTCCCTCTTTTCCCCCCCTTTCCCTTTCTCCCCATGTTCCCCAATGGCCCACTTACAGATGTGACCAAGTATTCCACACTAGGTAAGACTCACTTCATTTTTCTTTGCACGGTTCTCGGGAGTGAGTGTCTGGGTTGTCATGTGTTTTGGGAGTGATGTGAATTCATAAATATTGAAGAGGGGGGGATGGGGGAGGTGGGACCAGGATGCTGTTGTTTGCTCAGTAAGGTATGCAATGCTCTGCAGTCCTTACACACCCCATTTCGGCATTTGTGTATGGGAATACACAGTGGTATTCTTTTTTTTTCTGGCAAGAGGTCTGTGTGCCTTCAATTTGAATTTTATTCAAATGAGAATCAAATGGCCCAGATTGTTCAAAGAATACGCCGGCAGTGTTGACTTAAACAATCATCGCACGGATGGTGTGTGTTTCGGACTGTGGAGGGTGTGTGTAAATGTCTCGCACGTTAATCTGTGAACTCCACACATCATCACTGTCCACTTGCATGTCCTGTTCTCAGGGATTAACTCTTCATCTCTCAGGGACTTTCTAATCTTTTGCTCACTTTATGGAAGAGTTTGGAGATGTGAGGTTCTAACATTTCCATTCAAACATGGAACACAGACTACAAAAAGACAGCATGAAATAAGTACTCTTGTGCTTGGGAAATAATGGCACCTTCAAACGTGAGCCATGAAACGTTAAAGATGCAATGCTTCATCGCAGGTTACTTTTATCCATGAAGGGAGTTGATGAGGGGGCAGGCTTTTGGCTTTTTTTGGCCACTTGTCAAATGGCAGCAATCAAGTTTCCTGGTAATTGCGGTAAAATGCTGCACCTTGTTGAAATGGAATATGCACGGCAGACAATGGATTGTATCAGCATGGAGACGTCTTATAAAGTCACAAATTGACTTTAAAACAACCCAAGCTGTTAAATGACGAGAGAAGGGCAGCATCTTATGTTTTGTCAGACAGTTTCTGGAGAAACTCAGCGGGATGTTGGAGTGTGATGGAGGTCAACTGCGTGATTGACTCCACAATAGCGGGGCCTCAGACCGGGACAGCAGGAGCTTTCAACACTACCCATGGCTCCAAGCATCTGCTCATGAGGGGAAATCAATCATCTCAAATACAAGGTGGAGCCAGAGAACTGGACAAACGTGCTTCGATGTTACTCGTACTGGGCTTTGTATCAGAAAGTTGTCCTCAATGCACTTGACTTTTTTTCTACTTGGACAGTGCTTGGAGGCTGCCACCTCATTGTGTAATTGAAAAGCCAGTGCCATGCCACTACACTCGCACAGTTTGGCTGCCCGGCAGAGCATCTGCAAGCAGTTCTGGTCCGGCTCTCAACTCTTTGAGGCAGGCACTGGCTGACTGTTCGGAAAACAGAAAACCCCTGGCTAGCTGAGAATAATAAGTACCCATGGGAAGCTGCCAGATGGACATTTACTGTGAGCCTAGCTGGAGAGGGAGAAATCTGTCAAACATCACACTAGGCATCTGTGGGGGAGCAGAGCAGGTTCACGTCCACCATGTCGGATAAGACGAGTGCTCTTTGTCAAGACTAAAAGCTGTTCGATTTTTAACATATCTCGTTGATGCATTCAAGGTCAACAATTCAAACAGCCACCTGTTCCAGTGAATGATTTAACAAATGTCCCGATAATGGATGCTTTAAAGATGTTTATCATTTGGCCATTGCATATGCAGACACTAAGTGATGTGAAATAGCTTCCTTCCTTCATTTCATTTAAACTGTATTCCTTTTTCTGTTGTTATTAATTGACACTAGACTCAATTTTGTTACTGCCAATGTGAGAAAAATATTAAGATACCTCTTTCTGTGTTTCAAAATCTTCTTTACATTTTGATACAGTTTTGTCTGATCCCATCATGCAATAATAAGGCAAAAGCATGCTTCTTGAAGCCCAGTAGAGTGCCCATTAATTTTGTTTTTTTGGTTCATACGTTCTTCAATACAAAGCTAAAGGCGAGGAATTACAATTGGATCATTATGCTCTCGGAAGCTCAAGGGCTTCAGAGCCGGTGAGGAGAGGAAGAGAGAAACAGAGCACAAAGGGTTCATCCCGGTATCCTCGGCAGTGAAATTGGACCTTGGTTCTCTTAGACAAGCTGTGCACCATTTTTTTTTTATTGCATTATGTCTGGCAGCCCTGCTCTCAGACAGGAACTGAGCCACACTTGATCAGCGATATGACACTGGCACAGAAAAGAGTGATTGCTGGCTAAGCATTATGTTGTTCAAGTCTAAAAGTAGATCTGTGCTTGGGAAAAATTACAAAAGGCCGACCCGGACAGTATCCAAAGGCACTGGTAGCTTTGTAATACCTCGCAGTGAATTCCTCTTTAATGGTTTATTCATCTCTCAAAGGACAGGCACGATGCTATTCAGGGATAATATAACTCTTTCAAGTCTCCATCTGTGTTTCTCATGCCCCAAAACACTGGTGGTTCATTAGAAATATCAAGAACAAATTATTGATTAGTATAATAAGGTTTTCATTATTCTGTGCATCATATAGACTGTTGTTTTGTGTATGAGAGAGGAAGTCAAAGTTGTATAGGGCAGAATGTATGATCTGAAGTTCACAGCACTCATAGGAAAGCTTGAATGGAGAGTGAGTGAGCAGTCATAACCCCAAACCATTAGAGAGCAGCCATAGCTCGTTCTTGGGGTGGGTTTTAATGGTAGCGCTTTCTTTCTTTTAGCTGTGCCCTCTGGGTAACGGGCCATTTCGCTAATGGTGAGTTTCTCAAGCGTGTCAAAAGCCTCTTGGCATTATCAAAAGCTCTTGAGGGAGCTTAACGTTGCTGTATGTTGATTTTTTTCTTTTTCTTTTAAAAAGAGCGGCTACTGCAGGGTAAGTTGTTGATAAGAAATGTGACTGATAGCTTGTTAGCGTGGCTTTGCATACATTCTGCAGTAATTAGACATGAGTGACAGATTCACCAAGAGTTCACTTTTACAGACGCCTCTGAGAAATCTGCTCTTATTGCATGATGTTAGCATAGTGTGAAAAGTCAGAGAGTCCTCGCCTCTGATTTTTGATTGCAATTCAGTTGTAATCCCGCCTCCTGCAACAATCCATACTATGTACATGCAGACACGTTAAGGGTGTTGTGCAGCAGTGATTTAGGCAGACACACCATGCAGAGTCGTGTACACTTGCACGCCCCCATCCTTGCAAGTAAAGAGCTGCTGCTGTTAGGAACAGATGGCTTATATTTAACTTTATCAGCGGCGGCGGTGTCACCAGCAAACGCGATAAGTTGCTCCAGTGCCTGGGGAGAGCGGCATCCATCAGTAGCTAACAGCATATGGTGAAGGCACATTAAGGTGTCCTCTCCCTCTTTCCTGACTTCCTGTTCTATGAGTGGGTCTGCAGCCAAGCATCAGATGCTTACTTCACAGGACAAAGTGTGTGTGTGAGTGTGTGTGTGTGTGTGTGTGTGTGTGTGTGTGTGTGTGTGTGTGTGTGTGTGTGTGTGCCCAATTTGAGATCTTGTGCAGCCTGTTTGATCTGTTTTATGTGATTTCAAAGTGCTGAAGTAATTTATGTATCATTTAGTATAGCTACGATTAGAGTTGTTTCTAGCTCTTACCATCCTCCATTCTATCTTTGATTTTTTGGCTGATTCTATCTTTAACATCGTGGTGAACAAAGTATTTGCCAGTGAAATAAAGTCAGCCAAAATGCCTGTATCAAGAGGGTATTTCCTCTCTCTCCTCTAAATCTCTGTTTCAATCTGAAAACTAACAGCTAAGGCTCATATTCCAACATCGGAAGGAAAGCGTGTTTACCAGAGTGTTGCATACAGTAAAGCTGCATGTCAATCACAGCCTTGATTACTTGAGAAGTGGCTCAGTGTTGCATGGACCAACATGACAGCACGATGTTGGACACCAATCAGACGGACATACAAATGGATCTGCACCACCTGTGTGGATGGGGAAGTACAGCTAGCAGGAGAAGAAGTGCTAATGATGAAAAGCTTCTTTCCTGAGGCCAAAACTGATTGTTTCATATGAGTATGTTTCAGCCCTTAATACACTTTACTTAGTTTATTATGCACATTGACGCGCTGAGTGACAGCCTAATTGCATATGTCCTCAGGACTAGTGACACCTTGCCTCAAGGCCAGTGCCTTTTCCTTCAGCAATGACTTGTGTTGTTGTAACCTTATTTTTAAATTCACTCAGTTTTGACACCACTTTCCTGCTAAATGTCAACCCCTGTGTAAAACCTCTGCTATGTCACAGCATGCATTCCACCCAAACTCCCCCAGCCTTCTCTCTCTTCTTTTGTTATTCCTGTGTTGACGTCTCTAGCCGCGTTAATTAGCATGCTCTTCAAAAATATAATTTTCTCTTGTGTCATCAGGATTTGGTAATTAAATGAACAAAGGCAGTCCAACGACTGACACAATAGGCTGAGCTGATTAGGGGTGCAGCCATAACAAAACTTGGAGGAGAAACAATCAGTGAATCTGTTTCATTCCACATCAGCCTGTTATCTCAGGCTGTCGAGGCAATTTGTGCTAAAACTCCAAAGAGCAAAATGGTGCTGTTTAGGATGTACAAACGGGTTTCAAGTCAAACCCGATAAGCTTAACTATAGCTTTTTCTCCAATTATGCCTATTGAGGTGAACAAGAAAAAATACAATAAAAGCAGCAATAACACAGTCAAGTAAAGTACATTTAGCTATTTTACATAATATAGTAATCCGATTACAATAATAAAAATGTACTCAAAATGCAGAAACCCACTAATCATGTTTATTATATTATTGTATTATATTATATGAACTTAGATATTACATTTTGCATTTTTCTTATTTGCATTGTATCTGAATCAGTAGAGTAACTTGGAAGCAATTCCATATTTGGCTGAATTGCACATGAGCATGAAGAAGCAAACTATTTATATATACACATGTTGATCTTCAATCATAAGTATCAAAATGGCAATCAAGCAACATACTTCAGTAAATGCAGTTAGTTACTTTCTCCCAGAGCTGTGATTCATCATAGTATTCCCTGCATCTCAGTGAACGAGATTTGGGGAAACACGTACAAAACCAACCTACAGCCAGCCGTTATGCACATTACAAAAAAGGGCTATAAGAGTTATCAATAATGTTGGATATCTTGAACACACTAATGTATTATTTTTGAAGTCACACATATTGAAGTTCACTGATCTGGTTAAACAAATCATGTACAGAGCAAGACATAATCTACTTCCTAGGAAATTAAAAACACTGTTCATAGACAGAGAGGAAAGAGAGGTGGGTATAATTTGAGAGGAAATCTACATTTTAAACAACTCAAGGTCAGAACAATTCTGAGACGTATGAGTATAACAATATGTGGGGTGATGTTATGGAATGGTTTGGAGCAGGAGTTAAAACAAAGCACAAGCATAATTCAGTTTAAAAGGATGTACAGAAACACTTTTTTGGAAAACTATGAGAATGAAGAGAGGTGGTTGAAGATGAGAAATTATTGTATATGTATGTATAAATGTAAATGTAAGTAGGAATAACTTGCATAATGATATAAAGGACAATCATTGATCAAGTAAGGGGTGGGAATTAATAAGCATTTGCTTCCCTTTCGGACACATATGATTTATTATTATTTATTATTAATACTTATGAAGACTTTTTTTGTTGTTGAATATATAAATATTATCATGAATGTGGATAAATACTGTATTTTAACAATACGGTATTCTGTTTTTCACATTTGTTATTTTGTATTTGTTATTTTTTTAATCTGTTCGAAATAAAGATTGAAATGAAAAAATGAAATGAACGATGCTGTGAATACGCTGCTGCTTTAATACCTAAAACTTCTTGTATTATTACCAATGAAATCTGTTGGGATATCATATCAAGTCTCATAGAGACAGCATCTGGCCCAATTGGCTCACGCGTCCTTGATTCATGCTGGCAGAACATTTGAGAGCGATGAAGACCGCTGGAAGGAGTCCAAGGCCTTGCTCCTCTGAAGGTGAAAGGTCAGAGGTCAAGGGGTGGCGTACCCGTCTGCTGCCTGGCACTAGTACACAGTGCAGGCTGGCTTTGTGTAATATGGTGCATGTTTCGTGGGAGTCTGAGCCGAGACAGGCTGCTTAGATCTACACTCCACATCTACATCAGAGCACAGCCAACAGATTATGTCATGCTTTAATTTACAATGATGAAAAAATCTAAATCGGTCCAATGCAAATACAAATACTTAAAGGGTCTACAATATAAGATCAACCTCTCATTAAAGATTATTTTGTATTTTGGGGTTGTCCATTGGGGTTGTCCATTGACCAACACACTCCCCCCCTGCCTGAAACGTCTCCGTTTGACTCCTTTGTTTACTTCCGGAACGGGTTTCTATTGGCTAGCGGGCCAACACATTTTACTTAATGAGCTAAGGGGCGGGACATCTCTAAGCGGTTGGCCAATCACAACAGGGCCGGCCAGCTAACCAATCAGAGCAGACTGGGCTCTGGTTTCAGACGAAAAGAGGTGCTCCAGCACAGGCAGTATGAGAAAAATAAAGACCTTTTTGAACATTAAAGCATGGATTATGTCACATAGAGGCATACAAAAACTAATATACCTGTACATGAAAATTAGCATAATATGTCCTCTGTTAAAACCATTATCCCATTGGATAATGACAATAATATATTGTATCACACAAATGATTTCTTAATACAAATAAAAACATGCTTTTTACTCAAATCCATGAGCAGAATCTAAATCATAATACTTAGTTTTCTCCAAGGGAAAACTGGGTTTTCTGAGGGCTAGCTCAATTTCAGAATGAAACAAACAAAATATAAAACTATTCAAAATAAGAATCAAAACATGTATTCAAACAATAGTTTAAGTAAAAGTATGTGATCATTTTATATTTTAAATGTAGATGAATATAAAATGTTAAAGTGTTCAATAAAAGAGAAAATAGTCAAACAAATGATTATGGTAGGGTTTACATATCATGGTGAATTTGTGCCCTTGACCTGATTTTAAAGAACACTTTCAAAGGTTCACTTGTGTCTCTGTAAAGATAGTATAAGTCTAAAAACCATGCAATCCGACTACATAAAGTCATCTTAACTCGCCATTCAAGCCAAAATGTTTTTTAGAGAGGCAGTTTATAAAGCATCAAGGACACAAAGCAATCTGCTGACTCTTTGTATTCATGTTCAGCCTTGGTGTTAGTCACATGTTGTCATGTATCCACTTTTCAATCAGAATATAGCACTGAAGTGAGCGTCCTTTCACACACTTTCCTCGTGTTGATGACCTTTTACAGTGAGCAGTGGGGATCTGGACTGGCAGCTCCATATTTACGCTGCAGATCTCTGTGTACACAGAAGGATGCTCTACCATGTCCCTGAACAATACTACGCTCGCTTTCTTGACCAACACCAAAATAGAAACATGTGTTAATGAGTCCTCTGGTGGCTGCCATACGGAGACTCCAGGTCTGTAAATACAGCAGAGGACGTGTCCTCGACTGTCCCTCGTTATAGATAAAGGCCTGGAGCCAGATGGGAATTGTGCTGCTCTGACATGTGCACTGACAATCCTGCAGGTCAGAGAAGAAGATAGCTGTATGGGGCGTCTAATGTCCACAGGCCTTGCTAAAGGGCTACCCTTTGGGTTAAGCACAGAACAGTGACCATGGAGGCTTAACAACATACGTTAATGAACTGCTGTTTGAACAGGAAGCAGTAGTTACAAAGAAAGGGTTTCAATAATAGGTTAGCTTTGTGTTTTTGAAACAAGTGTGCACCTTCAAATCTTGAAGTTATTTCATCTGATGCCCAAACACCACTGTCATCCAAAAATGTGCAAAAAAACACATTACAATGCCAGAACATTGCAGCAAATTACTATAATGTGATTAACAACACATTAGCAGATGGAGCGGATTCCTCACAACCAGAATGTTCAGAGGCATGCTCGGTGACATTTTCCAGACTTTACAAAATCAATTATTAAAAGGAGATCATTTAATAACGTATTGACCAAGGCACTTTGCTCCAGAAGATATGCTAACTTACAGAGATATGCACCACACTTCCAGCCGATAAAAGTTATTCAAAGGTGTATTCAGGGTCAGCTGACTGTAAAAAAAAAAAAAGGAAACATATTTGTATCCCAACATCTTTTAATTTTTTCGAGCTGTTTCTTATTTGATTATTTAATTGGTGCTTTGTGTTTTGGAAGTGTGACAGTGGCTACTACCCCCGAAACGCATTACCTTGAAAGGAAACTCTTAAGCTGCCTATATTTGCAATTTTAATTAAGATACTGACATGTTTTTGTTATATTCACATTTTTTTTTATTAATCTCATTATTTGAGTGTTAGGCCACAAGAGTCACTCATAAAGCAGCGTCACATTGTTGCACTCATTTCTTTTGAGATGCAAAGAGGCTGTTACATGTGTCACTGCTGCATTACACGCCATCATTCATTTGCTCTCTTGTTACTGTGCACCCACCTCTCACTGCTTTTATTTCCTCACTCTCAAACTTTCCTCTTTAACTTGGCACGATAATCACCTCGCTTGAGAGATTGCAGGCGAAGAAAAGAAATCGAGGAACTGTATGCACGAATAACAAGCTGCACCGTCAGGCAGTGAATAATCTCCCCCCACACTTCTGTTCCTCCCCCTAGATTTCCACCATAAACATAATGCTTCATCCATTTCCATCCTGCTGTCACTAGAAATGTATATGCTCTACCGTTTTCTATTGTTTCATATTTTCTAGATGGTTCTTAGATTGCTCAATTACAATTGCACGCCTCATGGAAAAACTGTTCAATAATCTTTTACCTTCATAACAACTTATATAGATTTAGCCATCTTCCAGAAAAGAGTTGGACAAACATATATATTGAAATAACGTCAACCAATGCAGGTATAACATACAGTGCACATGAAGAAGAAACAGTGTTACAGGAGAAGATATGATAAACGGTATCAGTGTATCTAGTGGTGAAGTCATGGCCCCCCTCTCTGAACCACGTTAATTACTGAGCTGGAACAGGTAATTTACAAGGAGAACCTTCACCGAGGCTCAGTTGAGTTGGGTGCATTATGATAATATTAACATAATCCAGTCTTGTTAAATTGGATCAGCAGTTTTATTAAAGCAGGCATAGCTTTCACTCTGTGTCACTAATTCCTCTCATGCTCAAGTCCTAATGAGAAATAAGGAAGCACTTACAAGGAGGCGCACACACTGAACGGCAGGTAGAGATTATCTGTCAGCCACACTCACTTTCACTCACACACTGTGTGTATTAGTCATGCACACGACTACACACAGCCTGGCACACAGACATAAAGTCAACCACACTGACACACACACTCAGGAATACACACTTTTGCTTGCAGTCTCTGTGTCTACCTCTCTCAAATGAATAGCACTTTGTAATAAAGCCAGGAGGATTTTCAAACACATCATTATAAGGCTCCTGGGGAAACTGTATGGGATGGAGTCCAGTTGTTACTCCATGATTTGGCACAAAATGGAGTTTTGAAAATAAAATCATACTGTTGGCAGGGCTTAAGTTTCACATAAATTATATGCCACATTAGAGATGTTAAAGTAGGGACTGTGAAAGCACAAAAATAAGGATTAGCATAAAAACTGATTGCTGGTACTGAAAAACAGGAACAATGAGTCATAATGTTTGAAGATCATTGTCTGCGGGTATTATAGAAAAACCAGTGAGAATAAGTACACTGCTTTATATGTGCATTATTACATTACATTGCATTTAGCTGAAGCGACTTACAATAAGTGCATTCGAACAAGAAGATACAAACTTGAAGAAAACATAATCATATAAGTACATTAGGTTTCATAGAGCTAAAACATTTCAAGTGCTACTCAACTGGCTTTAGATAAGCCAGTCCTTTGTTAGTATATAAGTGCTTTGTTAGTAATGTTATTGCTCAAAGTGGAGTCAAAAGAGATGAGTTTTTAGTCTGCGCCGGAAGATGTGTAAGCTTTCTGCTGTCCTGATGTCAATGGGGAGCTCATTCCACCATTTTGGAGCCAGGATAGCAAACCCACATGTTTCTGCTGATGGGAACTTGGGTCCCCCTCGCAGTGCGGGTGCAGCGAGCCGTTTGGCTGATGCAGAGCGGAGTGCACGTGCTGGGGTGTATGGTTTAACCATGTCCTGGATGTAGGAAGGGCCAGATCCATTCACAGCATGGTACGCTAGTACCAGTGTCTTGAAGTGGATTCTAGCAGTTACTGGAAGCCAGTGAAGTGAGCGGAGGAGGAGGCACATGCAGGTAGACCAGCCAGGAGGGAGTTGCAGTAGTCTAGGCATGAGATGACGAGAGTCTGGACCAGAACCTGCGTTGCTTTCTGGGTCAGCTGGGGACGTATCCTCCTGATGTTGTAAAGAGTGTATCTACAGCAGCGGGTTGTTGCAGCGATGTTTGCAGTGAAGGACAGTTTGTTATCTAGGGTCACACCCAGATTCCTTGCAGTCTGAGTCGGGGAAACAACAGAGGTGCCAATGTTGATTGTTAGGTCAAGAGTGGGACACTCTTTTCCCGGAAGAAAAAGCAGTGCAGTCTTGTCAAGGTTGAGCTTGAGGTGGTGAGCAGACATCCACTGAGAGATGTATGCTAGACAAGCAGAGATACGTGCGACGACATGGGTCTCTGAGCAGGGAAAAGACAGAATTAATTGGGTGTCGTCAGCGTAGCAGTGGTATGAAAAACCATGCGGGCTAATGACAGATCCGAGCGAGTTTGTGTACAGGGAGAAGAGGAGGGGGCCGAGAACAGAGCCCTGAGGGACCCCTGTAGTTAATTGACAAGGGTCAGACTCTGACCCTCTCCAAGTTACCCTGTCGGTGCGGTCTTCGAGGTATGCGGTGAGGAGGGAAAGTGCAGAGCCTGAAACTCCAAGTTCTTGGAGAGTGCGAAGGAGGATCTGATGGTTCACCGTGTCGAATGCAGCAGACAGGTCCAGAAGGATGATGACAGAGGAGAGGGAGGCTGCTTTAGCAGTGTGCAGTTCCTCAGAGATAGCAAGGAGAGCAGTTTCTGTGGAGTGACCTGCCTTGAAACCAGACTGGTGCGGATCCAGAAGGTTGTTCTGATGGAGATAACAGGAGAGTTGTTTAAAGACAGCACGTTCAAGTGTTTTAGACAGGAACGGGAGGAGAGAGACAGGCCTGTAGTTTATAACATCAGACGGGTTGAGAGTGGGTTTATTTAGCAGAGGGTTTACTCTTGCCTCCTTGAGAGTGTTTGGAAAGTGACCAGAAGTTAGAGAAGTGTTGATGAAATGGGTGAGAAACAGTAGAATATCAGGAGCGATAGTCTGAAGGAGGTTTGAGGGGCTAGGGTCCAGGGGACAGGTGCTAGGACGGGCAGAGGTAATGAGGGTAAGAACCTCACTTGTAGAGAGAGGGGAAAAGGAGGTTAGTGTGTGGGTGAACGGTGGGTCTGGTGACCCAATGGTAGTTAACGAAGTCGCTTGGAAGAAGAGAGGAGGGGGAAGGAGCTCTGGGGGGGGGGGGGTCCAGGAGGGTGGAGAAGATAGAAAATTGTTTTTTGGGATTGGAATAGGAAGAATGGATCTCATCTTGAAAGATGGTATTTATATAATAAAAAAGGCTGCAGATTATTTCACTAGGAATGAATGGTTTACAGGAAATAGTTTTTTTGTTTCTGCATGTGATATATTTATATGTCTTGTCAGTACAAAACCCATAGATAATCGACATACTGATATGATATAAAGCAATAATATGCCTGGTCAAAGAGTGAGGAGTAGTGGATATAAAAACAGCAAACACAAATCCAAAATAACCATTCTCTGTCTTATCTGACACATAATGCTAATTTCGGTGTGAACAGTAAACTCATTTCCATGTTGAAGTCTGGCCATGCTTTCGTAAATATTGAGAGTCTGCCCATCTCTTTGATACCCATTGGACACACAAACACAAACGTAATATCCAGAATTAATTGGCAATGAGTTAAAAAGGATTTATCATTATGCACTGAACACACATAATATGACAGTCAATACCCTATCGATCACTGTGGAATTGTAATTGACCCATAATGACACAGCATTAAGTGAACCTGATTGATAGTTTTTACACATGAGAGGACACAATTATGCTCCACGAAGGAAATATAATCGACACACACACACACATGTGAAAGGCTTGAGTCCACACACTCCCATTCCATAACGCTATTATCTCATTCTCCACGGCCTCATTTCTCACAAAGCCCTGGGGTGTGTGAGGGGACAGTCAGGGTTGAGCTCACACACGCCCGGGCTGCCAGGGAAGGTCTGTGTTAGCACCGAGTGCCAGAAGACTCGGAGAAATAAAATCCTGCAACACAATGTGGAGCAGGACCTCTGCACACTGCACGCAGCTGCTTCACTTTACAGGAGCTTACTGTTTATTCAGAGATAGGAACTGGAGACTGAATATTCAAAATACATTATTACAGCAGAGATAAGTAGGCTAAGGTCTCCAAAGCCACATAAAACAAAATTACCACAATATAAAAGAGCTTGGGCTGTGTATCAAGGCCTATTGATTCATTTAAAGCTCACTTTTTGCCAAGCACTGTGGTTTGGAATTATAAAATACTTTTTATCCCAGTTATTACAAAATAATAGTGCATTTCAGATAAAAAGCACTAATCATTAGTCTTTATTATTTGTATTTATTTTCTTATTATTCATATTATATGTTTTACTCTTATTGGGTATGTCCAATCGATACTTGTCTAATAAAATTCTTCTAAAGTTACCATGAAGAGAGTGTTTTTTTCTTTTTTTCCCCTCATCAAACACACTTCCTTGCTAAATGAAATGGACTGCTGGATTCATTTCACAGTCAAGTCACGCAGTTGTCCGTTTTCACAGCTATTACAATATTATCTGTGCTGGAGTCTGGATAAAATGCCTTTTGGGATACTATTCATTTTCATTAGTTAAGTCAACATCTGATCCATTGCAGTTGACTCCAACTAAATCCTCCATTGTTGAGTGTTTTGTTTCACACCAATGCTTCGGATTATTACCTTACTTATAATACATCGTGGAGGGTCAATAGTTCAGAAATAATCTAAGTCTGCTGCTTTAGCAATACAGGTCATAGATTAACTGATGCTACTAATATTATGTCAACCATTTTGTCTTCTTGTCTGTATCTCGGAAATAATTTTGGTGTAAGGTGAAGCGAAGGGCCAAGGAAGGAACTGATTAGTTTCAAGCTGTATTCTCATTCATCAAGCAATATTGTTCTAGTTTGTTTTTATAATTAACCTGTTAGAGGCATGCTAGTAGCATCCCTAAAACATTTATATTAGGCAATTGTTTGGTAGCTAAATCCATCCAAAATGTACATATTTGTGTGAAATATCTCAACAAATAATGGATGTTACAAACTATTTTGATGACATTTGGGACACGTGTCATACTCTCTCAGGATGAATTAAGTCTATAACTGGACCGTATCTCAAGCGTCAAAAATACTTATTAACCAAAACAAAATACCTGCCAAAGTACTGAGCATCAGCTGTAGTAGTGTGTTTGGTGCCATTCAGCAAATGTCAGCATGCTCTGATGGTGAACATGGTTAACATTATTAAGCTTAACATCAGCATGTTAGTATTGCCATTAGTAGCATGCTAATGTTAGCATTTAGATCAAAGCAGATCTTCTATCCTGGCTGTAGAAATACTCTCTCTCTACTCCTGCACAGTGCTTCCTGTGATGTGCCGTCACAAAGAGCTCAGAGCTAAGGAACAATCAGCAGTCAGAGAAGAGACGTGTTGCTGGAGGCCGTGGGTCTGATGAGTGGACTGCCAGCATATAGCCACACACATGATTAGTGTCAGATCAGTGACATGATTTCATGTGATGCCTCAGACATGGCCCAGCTGTTACTGAAGAGAGCCAACTCTCCATCGGCGCTTCTTTAGCTCCAGACATAATATTATCTGTGGGCGGAGGCACTGGTTAGAAACTAAATCTCCTTGTGTCTCCGTCAGAGCAACACCAGCCTCCACCGCCTGGAGGTGACGCCACATAATACTAAATCACAGAGTTAGTGATTAGCAAAGTTGGAGAAGTAAAGACAGGAACCAAAGCCCAAACCAATAACTCTCAACACTGAATTTAACGTGTGTCTACAAGGTGCTGTAAAATTGTTCCCTCCATTTTTCAATTTCCACATTAATATCTTAAAAGAGGTTACAGGACTCATGTGGCGTTGACATTTTGCCCGCAGCTTGTTAAGAGGTTTATGTCTTCTACTCATTCCACGGTGGAAAACAAAGTGATATGTGCAGTTAATGCTGACACTTTGACACGAGAGATGTGCTGAGACAAAAAAAGCATGTATCAGTGCTGTCAGCAAAACAACATGGGGTGTACATTTGCCATGGGGAGAAAACACCCTCATGGTGAATAAAACATTACACACGGGAGTCAAGAACATACAGAGGCCTTACACAATATACCGGATAACTTTTCTTTTCCCACTGTTGTTGGAAAAATACTTTTCTAACACATCCACAAGAAAAGCGACGACAACATCTTTAAATTTAGAATGACGCCCCCTGAACGTGTGATGAACGCTAATTAACAACCTTTCAGCTCCACACACTTCCAGTCTCCTGCCTCTTTGCACATCGCAGCCCCTTGTTGATGCTGCCGCCGTGGCAGGGCGGGTACTGGCACTTTTTTTTCTATGCCTCCTGTAAGATGTTAATTTCTGCACCCCGACTGAAAGAGTAACCCATTTGCATCTTCGGTTTCCAGATAAGCCATGAGCTTTCATCCTCAAGTTATTCATGCTTTCACACAAACTTTCCTCTGCATACTTATCTTACAATGTGCCCTAACAAACTATACAACTAAGCAGATGTTTACCGTGGGTTTTATGTCGTTTGTCATAGGGAAAAATAGTTAATTGTATTTTAATTTGTCTTGATACTGTACCCAGGGTAAAACATAGATTTTTATACACAGAAGATAATCCTTGTTAGAACATTTCAATCAAACCTTCTGTGTAATTCAGTCTCAAATGACCTAGAGGTGTTTAAATAAATGAGAGTATACTTGATCTTGTGATATAAACTGGAAGTGAATCCCTCTCTTGTCTGAGTGCTGGGCTTCATGCCCAGACCTGTCTGATCTGTGTGCAGAGCGTTGACCTCAGTCAACAGCATTTTCTGTTATATTTCACACAACACTCTCGTGGCTTTTCAAGCAAACAAAGTGCGATAGAGACAAGTGAAGGCAGGAAGGGTGTTGGAACTGGGCAGAAGGTCTGTGAAAGGTATTATTGTTCAATAACACTGAACAGTGGATTAAACAGAGTTTGTTCACATCAGCACATACAAGAGGCCTCTTTAACTGAGCAGCTCTCCTCAGCTACACATAGAATACTAAGTGACAAAATGTGAGTAATGGTTTATGCCAAAGAGTGTAAATCAATGCAATTATCCCCTTATTAAGTGTGTAACACAGAGGGCTTATGCAAACAACTAGTAGACTTCCAAGCATGAATTCTGCTCTTCTGCTTAACCACCGCTGGGCGCAGAGTCCCTGCTCTGTATTTTTAAGGCTTGTAAAGATCTAACTGGAGTCTCAGAGGTGTATTATTCACAGATAAATGCAGCTTGCTTCCATAGCCCTCATCCAACACTCACATTACAAGGTTTGTGCTCTCTCCTGTTCATATCCATATCCTGTTCATTCTTTCTCCTTCCCTTAGTCTGTGTTACTGTTCATTTGTACTTCCTGTCTCTTATCTCATTCTTTTGTCCGTTACGTTCTCTGCGTGTGTGTACTGTAGTAATTCTCTGCTCTGTAACAAAATGCCACCCAATTGCACCATTATAATTCCCTGATTAAATTCCTGGTTGAAAAAACAGTCACTCACGCTCTATTAATAAGATTGAGTATCCATGTTTAACACAATCTAATGGATGTGTGAAATAAGCCTCGGCTATTAATGTTTAATGTGTAATTGAATGTTCTACATGGCCAAACTTGTTTACAGGAATAATTGATGATTCTGAATTTCCCATTTGCCTGAATTACAAGAAGGGACAGAGACAAAGAGAGGGACTGAAGGTAGTGAGGTCAAGTTACTCATGTTAGAAGTAATTACAACACGAATCAGCGCTTGTTTGATGATCTCTTAAAAGTCTGACAAACCATATATTTCAACCGCCTGCTGATTTCTAAATATATCTTCTGCAAAGAGCCTCCAAACTGCAGCCTGATAGGAGCTCCTGCAGTTTCATATTGTTGTTTGTGCGGCTGTGTTTTCTCATTTGGTCTGCGGGGCTCTGCTGTGTGAGTTTACCTGAGAGGGACTGCAGGGTGTGACTGAGGTGGGGGGTGCAGCCTCACGCTCCACTGCACACCAGTCTCCAGAGAGAGGTTGCATGCTCCAAGTCTCTCTTTATTCCTGGATTTCACTCCACCCAGGGCTGAGTGATTTATATACAAGTATCGAAGGAGTAAAACTCACAATTAGTATAATGTATCTATCAATTCCGTTGACATTATAATGATACAAAAGGAGAAAAGGATGATATCTCTTTATTTGAAATGATGGAACGAGGATTTCTGGCCATTTATTTTACCTGATGTTCGACAATATTTGTCAACTACCTGTTGAAGCTCCAGAAAATAAATACATTTAAATATAGCCATAACATTTAAAGCATTTAAAATTCTTAAGAATTCATCTCGATGTATGAAGACGCTTTAAAAAGGACTGAATGTCTTCCAACATAATAATACTATAACAAAGGGATTATTATCAATTAATTTGCCAAATGTTTTCGCGAACATATTTACCTTTATATGAATTAAAACTGAGAAAAGCATAACACCTCCATATTTTGAGAGGATTGAAAGAGTAGTTTTTCCATTTTTTCTGTAGGTCGATGAGTTATTGCAGCTCTAAAAAATGCAAAACTTTAATTATCCTCCACCGATATTGCAATGATTATTCAACAGTATAACATAAAAACGATTTCATATCATAAAACTAAAAGGATATGGTATACTTAAAAGTTCAACTTGGAGATTTTAAAAACAGACACACAGACGAAAATGTTCTCTGAACTCATTGATGCTTCCTCCTTTCTGTTCTCTGCCACGTCACTCTAACCAATCAGTAATAAAGTGCATGGCTTGCCAAACACAACACACCTGTAACACTGTTTACTGAGAGGGGGACAATAGCCAAACCTTTGTTAACACACAGGGGAGCTAACAGCTGCAGCTTCACACTCAGAGGACACGTTCCTCTCCTGCCGTCCCTTCACACTCCTGCTGCTTAACCACACTCCCTCCAGTCATTTAGATCTCTCCCAGGTGGCCCAAATTGAGTTTGAACTTCCAGGCTGGTTTAAGCTGATGAATGGCTTTTATTGAACTTGAATACATTTACGGATTGAGATTAGTCAGCTCCTTCTCTCTGATGATCACAGAGGATGTGCTCAGCATTCAGAAAGTGCACCGAAGGAAACAGAAATGTGCCAGCTTCTGATGACAGAAGAGGAGGGGGCACTTGTTCAAAGTGAGCTGATAGAGTAGGATCATGTCAATAAACGTATGAAGTGATAATGTACACGAGTTATAATATTCCATAGGATGAATGGACTGTTTTGCACAGTTTAAAATGTTTCCTAGCCTTTCCTCTCCTGTGCCGTCGTCTTATCTCTGATGTCAATCTACCTTGTCCTTAAACTCTCCCCATTATTTATCCTCTCACAAATTAAAGCCACTGACATCAGATCTCCCCCTACTTGAGTAATATCACACCCATTGACCTTCCCCTCCCTCCGGCCGGCACAGTGATCGATCCGGCTGTGGCCTTGGTGCTAATCTTCTAACGGAGCGACAGCAGGTGACGGTATTTCACCGTCCAATCTGATGCAATTACCTTAAAAATAAACACATTTAGGATAGCAGCTGACCTTCCGATGAAAGGAGGCGGGTGGGCGGGTATGTCTGTGTTGCCTGTAAATGCCAGAGAGGCTGCGGTAATTTATCAATCACCTAGCATCATAAACAAAACAGATCCTGAGCCGGCGTCGCAGATAAGTGAAGAGAAATGTCTGTCAGTCACTCAGTCCTCTTCCTCTGAAGCCTTTAATGCCCCGCAAGGTTACACTCTCTCATTGCAATTACACCAGCCACCATTTCGCTACTTATATCCTAATTAATGTAATTGCTAAGACCCCTTCAGTCCATTTTGCAATAACATGAAGCGTTTACATCATAAAACTAAATCCCCTCTGGGAAGATTATTGCAACGGTTAAAATGAAAGTAATGTGATGAGATCACATACACTTAGGTGAATAATGAAATGTGCCATAATCACTATACATTTAAGCGGTGGTAATCAAAGCAGATATGATTCTTTAACTTCATACTTACAGTGATAGCAGCACTCTCTGACCTCGGCCTGTAAATACGCTCTGCAGACAGGGCGATGGAGCGAGGCCCGACACGCATCACTTCCCCTAGTATCTCACTACAGATTTCTTACACAGACATCCCTCTGAACTGAACATCCTTATAATGTACCACCACAAAGCAACAATCCATCATTTACAATAAGGGAATATAAATGTATTTGTTTGATGTTTGCCATCAGCTGTTCCTGAGGGAAAAACAGTAGCATGTTTAAGTGGAGAATGTCATCAAGTTTACTCAACAGTTGTTCAATATATCTTCATTAATGCTTAAATCATCGTGGGTACTCAAGAACAAAATTACACAAACACACACACACATAGCCTACACACACACACTTGCGAGCTTCCTGACAACTCCTTTAAAATAATGTAACTTTACGAGCGTGTCTTTGAAAGACTATCATCCTAAGAGTCTGCCGACATTTCATACCTTTACCACTATTCTACCCGACAACTTTCGCGAAATCGGTTTACATAGTGTGACAGCTGAGGCACAATTCAGAGTGAAACTTTAAACAGACTTTCATCAACCTTGCTCTCCCTCTGCCCATGTGGGAATGAACCCCGTACGCCGCGAGTGATTGTGGCGAGATGGGCATCTGCCTGTCCACATGCACTATAGTGGCCTGTTGTTGGAAAGCTGAAGGGACAGCGACAAGCACTTAGCCAGTCCCTCAGCAGCCGGTCCCATTCCCCTCTTCTTATCTTAAGTGACAAGAGGAGTTTTCCAGCCCTCCTCTGCCCCAGGCTGATCCTGCATTATCTCCCAGTGTACCAGCACCAGCAGCTATCTTAAGCCCCTGACTCCCTCTGCCTAAAAAATATGCTAAAGAGGATGATGCTAGAAACTCAAGCAGTTGTGCAGCTCGGATGTTTTCCAAACTGCTGATGGTATCCGCGGATGATGGACTCGGAGCAAGTGTGCAGAGAGCGTGTGGAGACGAAGGTCTATTCTCCTGAATCTAATGCCATGTACGGATTTGCCCTTCCCACCAAATGACTGGAGTCCGATAAAGTGTGTGTGGAGAATGCAAAGCGACAAAACATAGACTAAAGCAGACACCCTAATGAGATATTGATTGCCCACACTGATGTTTACACTTTTGCCTGTCTAATGCTCTCCAAGTCCACCATAAACAATTGGCCATCTGTGCAAGCACATTCAGAGCTCTGCGCTGCACTTTAGCAACGTCTGATGTTCGGATGAATTAACTCAAGTTTGAATATGCAAAGTAGACGCGATAACCATCACACATCATTAATACATTTTGACATACTTTTATCAACTCCTGCTGCAAAAAATGGACCAAAACAACATAAAATAACTGAATGAATATGCATTATATTTCACCATAGCACTCTCACAAAACTACATTTGACACTTCACTTACACAGCACAAACACAATGCATGATTTTTGGCTGTTTTGACAATTTAAAAGACTCAAAGGCTTCAAGCAGAAAAACATTATCTTCTTGAGACATCCTCAGCAATTACATTGTAGCCCCCCATTCTGACTTACTTCACACTGCTAAGTAGTTCCTTTTTATTCTGCTCAATTTGTGTATTAATTGTGAAAAAGCCCCAGGAACTCAAGTAATTCGGATACTATTCATTAGGCATGGTTTAGACTTTAAAGCCAGTGAATGCAAAGCAGCAAATGATTAAAACACATTTTTGTTCTAAACAACAAAAAGGAACTTGTGGCTGTTGTTTGGCCCCCGCTGCCTAGAGTGAGGGCCGAGAGCTCCTATATAATGAACCCGGGAAGATCGTCTTTGTGCATAATCAATAGTGACGAGATTCTTTAAAACTCTCAACTTTGAGCCTTTGATGCTCGAGACTATCATTACCCATGTTAAATAGGGATCTGGTCCAGGCAATAAGAATGCAGCTCACTCCAATACACACACACAGTTGCACCATTACTCTCACAATTACAGTGGACACCACAGCTCTAGTCTACTCGTTGCTTTATTTATCACCCTGATCATTCCCACTCAGCAGATGTATCAAATGTTACAGTTTTATTTAGGGTCAGAGATAAATCTACAGACTGGGCCTGGCAGCAGCTCTGACGAGAGGCGGCTGTTTGATGTGTGTGTGTGTGTGTGTGTGTGTGTGTGCGTGTGTGCGTGTGTGCGTGTGTGTGTGTGTGTGTGTGTGTGTGTATGTGTGTATGTGTGTGCTCTCTGTATGCTGAGCACACACCCTGTAAACCTTCACATCCTACCAAGCCACACACATACATAACAAGAATACAACGGGAAACTGTTTTAAGATTTTGAAGGGTGTCATGTGTAAGTGTAATGTGAACACATTAATGCTACGTGTGTGTGTGTGTGTGTGTGTGTGTGTGTGTGTGTGTGTGTGTGTG
>CALSBZ010043254.1:978138-988304 GCA_943591055.1 Gobionotothen gibberifrons | reverse complement strand
CACACACACACACACACACACACACACACACACACACACACACACACACACACACACACACACACACACACACACACACACACACACACACACACACACACACACACACACACACCCACACACACACACACACACACACACACACACACACACACACACACACACACACACACACAGTGACAGCACAAAGGAACTTTTACTGCTGCTCTAATGAAGTACACAAGCTATTTGCATGTAGGGTAAACAAAAAAAAGAGCACTTTGATTGATGGCTGCATTAGAAAGTCACCACTGACGCACACACACACTTAAACACATACACCCACCTGCAGTGTTTACCCCTTCTTCATTGTATCCCCTTACATCTTTCATACTTGCACAAAGCTGAATGGCGTCACCACCCACCACACACGTACACTGCATCACACACACACACACACACACACACACACACACACACCTCCTCACCATCTGTCTGTGCAGCGGCCCATGTCCCTGGCACTGGGAGCAGTTGGGAGCAGGAGAGTGAGAGAGAGAGAGAAAGTGTCTCTTGGCTCTGTAGTCTCACTTCCTGTTCCTCCTGCAGAGCTGTTGTCTATCAAACACTCTCACGACATCACACGACGGGCCCTCCCTGCCATCACACACATTGAGGTGATGCCATTTGGAGTAAAAAAAAAAAAACATCTACGTCTCCGTCGCCTTATGAGCACCAGAGATGTGTTTCCAGTGATTTCACTCCACAGCTATGGGAGCTTATTTCAGCTCAGCTCATTATCTACAGGACACACATTTCCTCGCAGATTCTAAAGCCCACAACTCAACAAGAGGAAAAATAAACATGCCTGATTAGCTTATGTATCAGGCGGTTCAAATTAATACCGCAGATGGCAGAATTACTCACCACTTCTTGGGAGGCAGATATATAAAGAAAGTGGGAGGGACAGAGCATATTCATGGGCTCTGTGACGGAGGCATCGCAGGAAGAATCTGGATGTTTATTCACGGATATTAGCACCTATCCTGAAGCTGCACTGGTTTCCTGATTATATTTACCAGCATGAGTTTATTGTAAATAAAATGCATACTGTATGAACCCAGGAGTCACAGTGTCTGCACAAACATAATGAGAAAAATCCACCAGGAATAAAAAGGTGATTCTCTGTCATCAAGATTCCCTTTTCTCTTTTCAGTGAGTTTTCATAAGCATGGAGCTTTACAAAGGGCTTTGTAGGCAGCTTAAGTGATTTGAACAAAAAATGCATTCCCTCTCTCTCAGTCTCTTCCATTTAGACAGCGGGCGAAAGTGCCTTCATAACGCTGCTATATTCAAGCGGAGTGATAAGAAATGGCAGCTATCAGCAGGCGGTTTGGGAGCCGCATATAACAGTTATTGTGTGTGTGTGTGTGTGTGTGTGTATATAAAAATTGATTTATGTGGCCTATCACTTAGCAGGCGCAGTGTGTGGATGAATACGGGCTAATATAATATTATGGGAAGAGTGAGAGGGTTAAGGGAAGGGCCAGGAGCTGCCTCAAGGTGAAAAAAGTATGATCAAAGTCCAGAGACATATCATTACTGCATGAAAGACACTTCAATATCTAAAGCAAGGTGAGACTGTCTATTCTACTGGAGACTGAATATTTATTTTAATTTCAAAACTATTCATGCTCCATGCATGTTGCACATTATTTTATAATGTTGTTATTATTATTATTATTATTATTTGAGGTATGAAGGTGAAAGGGAACATATTTCATTCATTATGTTAATAAAGACACTTTATTTCTCAGAACTATATATATTATTATAATTATATATATACTAATATATATACTAAAAATAATAATATACTACCAGCATTTTACAGACATTCTTTTTCAGTTTCGCTGTACGACACATTCTGCAACCCTCTCTCGGATCAAACAGTTTGTGAATAAATGCATGCTAACCCAATTATACAGCAAAGTACTGCTTTTATACATAATGCTTAAAACTCTTAATGTACACATTTGAAGGGAATCAGATAGATGTTTCAGGGTTTCCTTTGCAGTCTTGAAAAACATATTTACTTTTTTAGTAATGAGTAGGGGTATGTCCTGCACATGTAATGGGAAGGACAGCCTGATGTTTACCCGCTGGCGCAGCGCTGATACCATGTCCAGACTTGTAAATCAGGCCCATTGAGGTAGCATAATGCTGATGATTATGACAGCCAGTCACATGGGAGTGATAGAGGCACGCTGAGTTATGGGCTAGGGGAGGATGCCCAGAACTGAAGAGTCTCACAAATGGAGAAGCACTTCCACCGACACACAAGTCCCAGATGGGACTAATTCTGTGTTTGGCGGCTGTGCCACCCAAATGAGTGCACATTAGCTGATCCAAACCCACAGAATAGTGAAGTGTGTTTGTTTTTTCATCACCCATCTCTGCCACTTCACTCTATTACTGCGAGATAATATTTAAAAAAAACACAGAGACTGAATAAAAGAAAGTAATTTGAAAGTGTTGCACTGGCAGGGTTAACCCAATGCATGTTCATTCTTACTAAAGAATGTCCTGTTTGCATTGTGCTTCATTCAGTGCACTCCCCTCTAGAGATGAGCGATCATTCACTGGCATTGATCGTCAGCCATGATAATATAATCAGGCGTAAAGCCCGACAAGGCTGGCCCCCCCATAGATCAGAGCTGCTGACAGCAGAGCTATGCACAGGTCATAAACCCTCACCTTCGCTGTTTGACCCTGCATCAATTTGGCTCTTTCCAATATGAATGCAAATAACAATGCATTTTTAGTGACATGTTTATGGTTATCTCTGTATCTCCTCTCGCTCCGCCTGTTGCCCCTAAATGTGCTGATGTTAGCGAGCTAATGGGATTGAAAAAGGTAACCTATTGCTCACTAGTGGTCAGCTCGCCGCCCCCCACTCCTCAAAACATAAACAAAGCGTCCGCGCATGCCCTTGCTTTCTCTCACACACACCTACATGTCCTCCACCCCCAGTCACTTGTGTATGCATTGAGCTGATAAGTACCGCGGTTCATTTTCCCCATGGCAAAGCACAGTAAAAAACTGGGGAGTAATAATTGCTTTGGGGTGGGGGGGGGGGTGGGGGGCGAGACGAGGATGGCTAAATATGCTTGATTGCCTCCTAAGCTTTGGTGCTGTGTAATGAAATATGGCTGCTGCAGACAGGAGCTCCCGTGCGATAGCTTTCTTGTCACTTTCTCCCTTGCTTTTCAAAAAAAAAATGTTACCCTTCGCTCCTCTGTTCTGGCATTTTCGTCTTTGCTCACCCGTCGCCTTTGTTACAGAATGGATTCCATCAAAGCTTGTGTTGCCATTGAACACTTATCTTAGCTATAATGTAATAATTACCGGGGCCAAATCCAGCATAATTGAGTATTCCTCGCCACATCAAAACGGCAGGCGTCCTAATATTCCTCTGTTCTACAATTTAATTTGTGGATTCATTAGCATGGACAGGGTGTATGGAGGGAAACCAGATAACAAGGAACTTAGCAAAAAACACAACACTGTTAATGAAGGGGTGAGGAAGCGGCCATAGCCTCACCTGGGTAATTATTTATCCTTTACACTAACATGTTTGGACCCTAGAACTCGAAATAAATGTCTACTAATATTCATGAAAACCTTTTAATGAAACCACATATCCAGTTTGCTTCCATTTAACAAACCAAATTCACGCAGAAAATTGAGCGTAAATTAGCACAAATTAGAAGTTTTTGGAGGCTACTGTTACAGCCATCATGACATTCATAATCCTCATCTCATTCGAAAGCCAAAGGCAAATTAAAGCTCAACCACTGTTGCTAAAAAAAATGTTTCTCCTTAATTCATTTGTGTTGCTTCCACCCAAAGCACATTTCACCCTGTTGGTTACATGAGTAGCTAATCATTTACTCGAGTATTAGACCACAGGCTTGTATGGGCACAGAAGCATCTGCTAATGCATTTAGCCCAAGAAAATCTTCCCCGCACATTAAATGCAAGCTTCTTTTTCCTGGTCTCTTTCGCCTCCACAATAACTCACAAGCCCAATTTGCTGTGCTACTTAAAATAAAATGTAATTACACTTGTTTTCATTATAATTCACAAAGCCAATCGATAACTGTGGTGAACTCATTCTCTGCTGCACATGCTATTCTCTGTCCTTTCAATTGTTGGCCAAACCAGTATCCTGTATGTCCTAACTTGTTTTGTAGCTAAATATCTAATTATTGAACAGGTTTAGGAGAAATACTGAACAGTAAACTTCATTGGTGTTTTATTTCCGTTAAGTAATTATTGCTGTTTGTAATAAATGTACAATATTCCTTCCAAATAGAGGGTCTGATTCATCCCTGCCTTGTTTTTTTCTATCCTTCTCCTTCCTGCAGTTCTCTTTCCTGAGACGTCACCCACAGGATGAGGCCTGCGGCAGGTAAGACACTGAAAGAATATTTGATAAGCGTAGGACAAGAATGTTCTGACCTCTGTTTTGCATCACTTCCCATTTGCTGAAATGCTAAACTTGAAGGGGCACCCCCATGCTGTGTGTCTTCATGTTTTGCAAATGTATAAGCCCAGGGGCTACAGCTGGCCATGTGTCCAAATATCCATCTTTGTTTTAATTTGATATATCGAGTGTCAGCACAGGACAGAGGATATGTCAAGTGATATCAAATCAAGCGCTAAGCTAAATCTCGACTGCAGCTCCATCCCTCCATCTCCTGACCTGAGATTGTAGGGGGGGGGGGGGGGGACTGACTATATCTGGCAACCTAAACCTTTTTAAAGTGACGGAGAGAGTGTGGCAGACTGACTGGCACTGATGGGCCCAGACGAGGAGTGTGGATGCTGCACTGCCCGGCCTCACAAGCCTGATTGATAGAGTGTGATGAGACTGTCACTGAGCAAGGAGAGCAGCGGGGAGATAGAGAGATGGGGGGGGGGAATGGGCGGACCAGGGAAGGGAGATAGAGGGAAATAAATTTGAGAACATGTGAAGGATGAAGTGGGGAAATGCGTTTCGGACACATGAAGGATGGAAAGGGGGAGGGGGGAGGGGGTTCACTGCAGAGGTGCGAGATACTGGACGGCTGAAGGGCTCACCTATATGCAAGTTCAGTTTGAGACTGATTGAGTTGATATAGCGTGGTAGCAGCAAACATTTCTAACAGCATGATGTCATACAAATTGAAATCCTGAAGCTATCATATCAAAACTTATAGTTGCACTTTATTATTAGGATTGGTCAATTCAAATGTCAACAATATACATATTTTCAAACTGAAGTCAAACTGAATTTTTCAAATATGACCCTAACTTCCATTCAACTTCCTTGGCTTTCCAACTTGAACTGATGAAAGAAACCTCAACTGTGCAAACTGCAGCAAACTGCAGAAAACTGCAGCAACTTAACAACCAATGTATATAGACATAAATAGTAAGTTCATGTAGTTAATGTAACTATAACTTAAAGCATTAGATGCATTTTGTTTCCTTATCTTAAATCAGTCCCCTTGTACATCTACTCCAAACAAACCCTCCACGTAAATACAAAATTAAACAACTATTTCATTTTCTTATTACTAAAACATTAAAGAAAAAAACCAAGCTTAAAATATCAAGAGTTGGTTTAGAAGTGAATATTGGCAACAATGCATACTGTACTAGAACATGTCACCTGATGGATTAATCTCAAGAATGCATTGTCCATATTGTTATATATAAGTTATTCAGCTGCATCTCTTTTGATCTCCTATATGTGTATTCCCTATACATACATGTGAAAGTCATACATAGTTCCCTTGCTTGTGTATCGCTCCATCAGCACCTGCTCCGGACACATTATTAGATCTTGTGGACACATCTGGGAATTCCACAGTTAGTGATTTCAGACTCAATAAAGCCTCCATGTTTTACTTTTATCCTTGCCTGAGGAAAGAAGGCTGACTCACTACAACGCCAACGTTATTATTAGTGCCTCACATGTGTGGAGGAAGCTGTGTGAAAGACAGAGAGGGAGTGAATGCAGAAGCAGCACGAGGAGCTCTTATCTGCCGCCTGCCAAGCCCTGACCAGGGCCCTGACTCCCCCACACACCACCCCCCTCTATGACGGGGCTCCCCACCAGTCTGCTGAAGGCAAGGCGGCCAGGTGAAATGAGCAATTCCCATTCAGGGACAGGAGCGGCACACACACTCGCCCTGTGAAATGGCTGCTCACTTTGGCAGATCAATGCACTCCCTTTCCCTGCACACTGCCACTGAGTGATAGCCAGCAAGAAAAAGAGGGGAGAACCAGTGTGTGTGTGTGTGTGTGTGTGTGTGAGAGTGTTTGTGTGTGTGGGGAGAGAAGGAGAGCTGTTTGTTTGTGTGTGTGTGTCTGTTAGTGTGTAGAGGGTGTTAGCAGGACATTTAATGATATTTGCCATGGCTGCTCTGAGAGAGCGCTGTTGAAGGAAAATGGGAAATGCTTTGCATATACTCAAAAGACATGCAATATTGCTGTTGCCTCTTTGGGAAGGAAACGTTCCCAGTCCCACCGGATATGAGAATATTCAGCCACTGAACTGGAAACTTTGCAGATATGAAAGATATTAGTGAATATCATTAAAATGCTTAGTAGTGCCAAAATGAATTCCATTTCTCTCCACTGATGAAACTCATATGTCAGACATTTATAGGCATAGTTTCATAACTGAGATGAAATGATATATGCATAATCTAGGCTAATTTTCCACACGATAACCACACATATGTCTTGGTTTAAAGTGAATATGCTCTTTGAATATGATGTTTTTTAACATTAATAACTGCATTTCTGATGACACAGGATGTGGTATATCAGGATATATGATGTCAAAGTTATAATGACAGTATTTATTATATATGCACACCACTCCTAAATCATGTGTGGTGGGGTGTCAAACTCAATTTCATTGCGGGCCACATTATCATTATGGTTGCACTCAAAGGGCCGATTGTAACTATATAAATATACATTTATAAATATATAATATATATATAAAATAAATGTATTATATTACAATATTGCCTCTGAATCGGATTATTATTGGATAGGGTAATAACTAACTACGTCTGAAAGCAGAAATCCAGGGCAAATAATTGCAAGTCTCTTCAGTGCGCATGTCACAAAACGAGATGCATTGTGGGACATGTAGTTTATGGGCAACCTGCTTCTGTAAAGTGGCATGTAACCGTAAAATAAACGTATTATATTATTTGCAAGCTCTTGCGGGGCCACATACAATGAAGTCGCGGGTCAGATTTGGCCCCCGGGCCTTGAGTTTGACACCCCTGTTCTATAGGATCTTTGGTGTTATTCCTGAAAATAAATATTACATGTGAAGTTTCAGAAGACCTATTATTATTTGATATTATCTCAATATGCATTATCCAGATATTTAAAAAAAATGTAATCACTGAGAATATGAGTTATATTGCTTTGACATTTCCAATATGAAAACCATTAATACTACACACACAGTCATAACAGGGCTTATTATAAAGCCTGCACATTGGTGTAGTGTATATTCTGCAATCTTATTACTACTTACTACTATTTGTATTCTTCAAATTACTTTTAGATCATTTTTCAATTCAAAATCTAACCAAGGTCTTAACCGCTGCCGATACATCATAACCCAAATCCTATTGTTTTCTATTGGGTAATCTATTTATGAGAGTCTCCAATCATAAAGTATAAGTCCAGAACAACATTGGGTCTTATCCTCACAATCTGACAAGTCCTGATTAGGTCATATTTTCTACACTCTCTAAATGTAATCTCACATTGACAACGTAAAGAATCAATAAACCAATATCACTAAAACTCCAATAGAAATGCCATTATTTGGGATCATATGCTATCATATGTTTTGGTGCTGATAGTGTTCCTGCAAGCATAGCAAACAGCTGTGCAGGAGAAGAAGAACATGTATAAGAAAATGAAATCACCTTCCTCCCTTTGGAAATCATAAATGAGAGATCGTTTCTGAGTAATCCAGACCTCTTCAGAATCATTAGATCTATGCAGACTCAAAACGAAGTACTAAACACACTGCATAAATGCAAAGCCTTAATGAAGGAGCAATGAATTATGGATTCCATTTGAATGAGGAGGTAAAGAAGCACTTGACCTGAAGCTACATTTAATTCAGTATATATTATAAGAAGAGGTCTTATACAGACTTGTCATATTTACAGCTGGAGTCTTAATCTTTATAACACATACTCTAAAAATAGGAAATTCAATATGCTGGTTTAACTATTTTACTTTAGCTTATGAAACATTACACAATTCAAATATAAACCTCACTGACATATGTGGGTGGGCCTAAAATGAATTACTCTTCCTGATATTTCGAACGCTTTTGACAGGAAACCTATACGTCATGATGCTAACTTTATATTATAGAGTATATATTTAATGATCAGTTTTGGAAGGGGATGGGAGAGAAACTCCTTCTGGAGGGAACTTACAGACCATTTACATGCACACAAACCTTTATAACACACTACAGGGAAGGGGACACCTACAAAAGCAGAATTTAAGATAATTCTTTACAAGTGAAAGTCCTGATTTACATTTTTACTTAAAAAAGGTAAGTACCAAAGTATCAGGATCATAATGTTCTCTAAGTACAAAAGCAGTACTCATTATGCAAACTGTCCATTGAAAAAAATAAAATTCAGTACAGTGTACTATTATCAGCTAAATGTGCTTCAAGAATAAAAAGTGTAAGTACTCGTTATGCAGAATGGATCTTTTTAGTATATTATGTTTATTTTTTTACTATTGTGTTTTTTTACATGCAGAGCATTTTAGTATGGTAGCTTGTCAATGTTGACTCAACTAAGGTACAATACATACTCTGTTGATTAGTAGTACAGTACTGCATTACAGAATACCATATTAGCATTAAATGCCAGTGTAAAGTTAATATAGTGGAGTAATAAGTACCATATTTGCCTATGACATGTAGTGAAGTTTAATTGAATTAAGTAGCATTATAGTATTAAGTATAGCATAGATTTGTCCAAACACTATTTAGGTACAATACTTATATAGTCGGTTACTTTCCATCACTGTTCGTGACAAATGTGGAAAATAACTGAATTCAATCATTACTATTCAGATAACTCCCCTATTGCAAAACTGTGGTTACAATCTAAATTTGTAAACAATAATTTTCTATTATTCTAAAAGGTAATCCGTTATATTTATCTTTCTGTATTCAAACCTCAACGTTGATGGCTGAAAATAAAAGTCAGATATGCAGACATGACAGCAATAAAGTGCACTTGATTACAGGCTTGAGCTTAAGAACAAGGAGACAGAAGAAAAGAAAAATAGAAAAGCGCCAAGCCTCTCAGCTTTGATAGCTCCAAACATCTGTAAGTTAGAGAGTCCTGTTTGTGTGCAGAGGCAGGTGCAGGAGGGCTGCATCTTTGTCATCAGCTGTCAAGGCAGTAATGAACAGTGTTTACTACTAATACAATGCACTGCCACATTTCAGGGTGTGAAATGTCAAAGTGTCCATTTTCTCCAAGCTACTCTCAAGCAACACTGTCAAGGCTTGGGCCGTAAACAAAAGGAAAAGAGAGGCAAGACAGCAACGCAGAGCTTTCTCCATTTCACCCATTACAGTCAGAGTGAGTGTGGAGAATGTCAGTTTAGAAAAATACAGAGGCCTGCAAAGGGAGAAATAGTGAAATCCATTTGGCAGACACATAATGATAGGTGTTAAACAAAACGGAGGGGAGGGAAGCAGCAGAGGCTGAGAGAGGCACGGAGACACAGGAGGACAGACAGACAGACAGACAGACAGACAGACAGACAGACAGACATACAGGCAGGCTGAGAGACACCTGCTGTTGCATCACCTGCTGTAATAATAACAGTGTTGACATTCAAATAGAAAGCTCTGACAATGGGAGCAGGGCTGAGGCAGCACCCAGTATGCAAATACAAAGAACACATCAGGAAATATTAGCTAGCGTCAGGACTTTTCACTGCAAACATTGACAACCACTTGACCCTCTGGCATCCCACAAGTGCTCCAGTATTATATATATATATATATGTGTGTGTGTGTGTGTGTGTGTGTGTGTGTGTGTGTGTGTGTGTGT
>CALSBZ010043254.1:925548-978128 GCA_943591055.1 Gobionotothen gibberifrons | reverse complement strand
TGTGTGTGTGTGTGTGTGTGTGTGTGTGTGTGTGTGTGTGTGTGTGTGTGTGTGTGTGTGTGTGTGTGTGTAGGCAAGCACTGTTGACACATTAAATGAGCTAATTTGCTACTTAAGATTCTGAATAGAAGTATATTTCCTTGTTTATACTGCATATGAAAATAGAGTGTATGTGTGACTAGTTAAACTGCTGCTGTAGGCTTTGTATTCCTTGATTGGCATTTCAATTCCCCTCACAGCGCCACCCCTTCATTCTTGCTGTCATGCTATCTTGAATACCCAGGTTAAACATAATTCAAAAACAGAAAGGATCATTAGTCGGCAATTTCGTTCTTGACTCTCTGTTTCATGCACCCCACATGGCCCCCGAAGGACCGATCAATCACGATCAGATTCAGCTGATATCACATTCACCATTGCACATATTTCATTCCCTTTCAAGTGCTCAGCAGTCTTTAGTATCAATGCAGACCTACGGTGATTAGAGTAGAAACTTTTCATGTCTAAACTCGGTAGGGTTTGAAGGACTGCAGACATCAGCAGATCCTCGCTGATGCACAGGTCAATACCTATTATAGTAAAAGCAATAGTCAATACTGTGCTCTCACATTACCAGCTCTGGATCTGGTTGCTTTCAAAAGCTTTTGTCCCTTCTACAGCACCATGATGAAACATGTGATGGTTTAACAGCTGTTAGTTTTGTTGGATGCTTTTTCTTGTATTATAATGAGTGCAAATAAAAAAGATTGGACAACAAGAGAAGAGCTTCACTTCTCCAGTATACACAGAATAAACAGTTTGATGGCCGGCCGGCTACCGCTCATGGATGGGACAAAAAACAGTGTGCAAAACAATGGCAGTATACTTCTGTAATCCCTGCACATATTTTTCAACCACACTGAAGCAAAAATATTAATGAGACCCTAATTTTCATGGCTCTTTCAAATGTTCTGATCTCTCTTCTGAGGTATGAAAACTCAACCAATTATGAGATATTGTCCATTTTACCTAACATTCATTACATTTGAAATGACGTTTTAAATGTCACGTGTGCTCATTTTTACAGCAGGTGATACATTGAATAGCGTTTTTTAATATTGGCATATTGAAAAATCCTACATCCTTAATTTACTCAAACAATCCTAATTGGAATATAGTTAATTTAAAATATGCCGTGTATAAGGCAAATAACATCATCATTGAATCTCTGATTTAGAAGATACCACTACTAAAGTAGACGAGGAGACACAGTTAGCGCATACAATTATTGCCATTGTGCTTGACATTTGTAAAATCTCCGTCATACATGGAGGGAGATTATTAAAAAGAACAAGACTGTAGAATTGAATATGTGAATGTGTTCAACAAAGGAAAGACAAAGAAAGGGAATGTTCTGAATATACAAGGGAGCAAAGGAGGGCAGACAAGCTTCAGCGCCTTTAAAGTTTTCTACGGGAAATGAGATTTGGAATATGACAGAGCTCGTAATATCCTTACGCACAGCTTCCCAGCGTGTATGCTAATGCACTGTCCTGACCAGTAATACACAACAGGGAAAGAGGGCTAAATAAAATGAAGGAGGAAGCACTGAAATATAATTCGGAATGCCTATAACGACTCCAGTATCAGCCGTCTTGGATCTGTACTTCTTCATTCGGATGTTCTCATTTGTATCCGCACCTGTGTCATTCACAGCCTTACGTCTTAACCTAATTTCATGCTCTGCTGCTTTGGATGGATGGCTCTGCTGCAACATGTACACTGAAGGCAGGAGAGAGAGTACATGAGTGTGTGTGTGAATGTGCACTCACACAATCGCACAATTGTGGAAGGGGGGGGGGGGGGGGGGGCACTGCTACAATAGCAGAGAGATTGTCGTCACTGCCAGATATTAACCTTTCAACCTTGTACTTTTCTGTTAACAAAAATACATGAAGCTCCTCTAGACAGCTGTCAGCGAATCCATGTTTTACAGAATGATCAGAGCTGAAGTGATTGTTCATAATTAAATGAATAGTCTGCTAGAAAAATACAAGTAAAAAGCGAGAAATTATATTCTGTATAATTTGGTAACAGCAAAGGGTATTGCCTTTCATGATCTGAGCGTTACATGTACATGCTCATCTACAAAAGCTAGAGCAGGGAACACAATAAGATCAATAGGAACAAATAACATGGTGCACATTTTATATGACAATCAAGAAAATGCGTGAATATACAACCGACATATCTCGACTCAGTGTTATTATTTCCAATTGATATGACTATAACATGTTTTAAAAAGTCCCTATCATGCTTTTTGTTGTTTTTCGTTTTCCTGCTTGTTATATAGATTTCTGTGCAAATAAATGGTCTGCAAAAAAGTTTCCTCCAGAGAGAGTTTCACTCCCACACAGTCCTCCCCTGTAGAGGCACACAATACTAATATGAACCTAAACATTAGCATAGTATGGCCTCTTTAAAAGCTTTGTACAGCATAATGCCCTGTAACCTGTTCTTTAGCAGAGTGTCAGCACTGCCCTTTTACTTTGCCAGAGTATCTTCTGGTGTAATGGCTTATTTAGCCAAACCAGGCATGACACCAATTATACTGGAGGGAAATCGATTGCAACAAAGCACTCTGCTTGGACAAACAATAACATGATCAAAGTGACTGGATGTTTTACTTGTGACGAGCAGCTAAATGAAAGTGTACTTTAAACTACATTTTTAGACCAGTCAAAATCTGCTAGAGTATTATACTAGCGTGACATAAATAAACAAATGCAAAAACTGACAGAAAAATAAGCAACAAATAAGATAAGGCTTTTGCAATTTGCTGCAACAACAAAAACATGATTAAGGCCCAATCGCATCCCTTTATTGCACATTTTCTTTTGCACTGATTCCAACAGAATTCGAGATAATTGCTTTTCCATACAATTGATAAAGTTGGTGACATCACAGAACTGTGGCTTGAAATGCAGATGAATGTCTAGTGTCCAGGCTCCTCAAATGTTTATTCTTCAATCAAAACGCTTTTGCAAGAGAACATTATAAGAAATGTCATGATGGAATAAAAACAACTTTCATTTCTACTTTTTAATACAAATATCTTTTAAATGCACTTCCATGATTGAAGTGTTTCAATATTAGCCATTACATGTAGATGATTTTGTACGCCACGCTGTGTAGTGATTTTGTCCTTTGTAATTCGGGGACACTATATAAACAGAGAGAATACACAACTATATGCTAATTAAACTGTAACCTTTGTGTCACATACTGAACGACCACTACCGCTGTGTTTGATTATCTCTCACCTTGTCTTCATTTTCTGAGTTGTCATACATGTGAATTTGAAGGTTCAGAAGGGAAAGAAGCAGTGAAGCGGCACACAGTGTGCACTAAGCTTATTTTAATTACTGTAGTATCTCACTGCTGCTGTGATGGCAGTGTCCTCACTGAATGTACAGTACTGTGAACGATATTAAAACCATAATGAATATGCTAATTACCCTTTTTTCATATTCAGAATCCTTCGATGGTTTTATATTCTTGGGACAATAGCACCCTTTTATGTAAGCTATAATAAGTGCATGTAATTACTGGTATTATAATAATGTGGGTGTGTGTCACAATACAGTAGTCCTTTGTGCTGAAATAAGCCACAGATCTGAAGTATTATTATTATTAACTCATAAGGGACATCTAGAAAGTTGTGGTTGTTGTCCAGTCTCATTGTGAATCTTGACTCCTGATAGATCTCTCACATGTCAGGAGCACGCAGAGCATTTCATTCAGCCCGCTGTGACTGTCAGGCTCTACAGGCCATGAAAGCCTGCTATACGTGCTGTCCCATATTGGCGTGGTGACAACTATCCCATCGAAAGACACTACGAGAGCCCACTTACACTTTCAGGCAGGTCTGTGCCAACCAATATAGTGGGAACTATTTCACATTCTCAGGCAGAACCATAAAATAAATCAATTTTACAGTATGTGGGATTTGGTTGAGCATGAACTATCAGGTTAATGGTGTCCGAGACTTGCGGTAGGTTAAATCATAGATGATGATGTGTTTTGGGCAATAAGGTACCCACAAAATACTATAATCTAGAATCACCACAGTAAATCTGTGTGGAGGATTCGGTTTCATAATCTGTCTCCTGTTTTGAGAAGAGGTGTCTGAGGCGGGAGCCAACCCAACTCTCTGTGGTACAATTACAGAAGTGAACTGCAGTCACTTAGCCCGCTAATACACGGTGTGATATTAATTACTGTTTGTAAACAATGCACTTTGCAGAGATTATTGCATGCACTCGGCGTCCTCCATTTGTGTTTGGTAATTCTCACAAGTGATTAAGTGGTGAAGCTAGGACAGCTGTTTCAAGATGAGTTCATTGGCATGTTTAATTAATTGCACTTGAGATAATTATTCAATCATTACTTTGATTACTTTTCTGCATCCCAGATAATGCATCAAACGTCTGGATGATTTGAATAGTTCCGAAAGCGTGAGAAGATCAAGGCTAACTATCTTTGGGATCTAAAATTTGCTTCGAGGAGAAAGTAATGTCAGCTGACCGTGATAGTAATGTATACATATGGCAGCAAGTGTAGTAAAAACCCTCACTCAGGTTGACCTCACACCTGTCAAGGCTGCGTGTTTTCCTTGTTTCCAACACACCCCGTCACTGCTCGATTCAGTCTGCTTTACGTTTGAAACATGCTTCTTCTTCAGCCCCTCAGAAACGCAGGGTAGTGGCAACATTCAACTGAAGGAAAGCCAGACAAATCGTTTGTGAGAGATCTTGTCAAACAGATTAATTCCCACCCTGGGCCTCGGGGTTCTGGGCCGTTTTGCTGTCATGCTGCTTTGCCAGGCTCCCTCTTGATAATACCCCAAAGATAAAATTAATTGTGCAGGGAGATGTGGGATGGGGAGTATCTAAAAAGGACCTTGAGCAACAAATGAAGCTCTCTTATTCTCTCTGCTACTCTGCATGTGAAAACACAGAAACAATCAAACCGTCAGAAGCATGACACATTGCTCCAACGTTCACCAACTTTGTTAGGAAGTTTCTGGAAGGGGGAAGTCCTCCGGGAGATGTGAATGGACAGATTCAACCCTATTGAGATATCCTTGTCTAAGAATGTCTATGTTCAAATGACCATCAAAGTGGAATCACTTGTTTCATCAACAGTTTACACAGAGGGCTGACACACCAATGTTTGTCTACAACAGTCTGTTTGTATATCTGCATCTTCCTCTCACCTTTGACAATAACAGTCAGGCATAGCTAAATGCCTGTATATCGCAATGATTCTAATGATATAAACAACATTGGATCTGCAGGTATTTGCTCATAAAATAAGTATTGGACATTCAATTTAGATCTGAACATGATGAGCAACATGAATGTGTGCAGCAGAGCTCAAGACAATCTAGTTAACAACGTTTGGGACATAACAAAATACATTTGAATGTCAAGGCGACACTAGAGGAAAACTTAAGAGGATAATCAAAACTAATAGGATTCACCGTCTGGAAAATGTGCCGTTTACCAATATTGTATACCAACAAATATGATTGTACATTTGTGGTTTAAGAGAACAAGACAAGGGAGTCATTAGGATTCATATATGTGGAAAACTTCATGAGATATTTCCTCCTTACCTCTAGGGTAGCTAAACACTTTCTCCTGGAAAAACTAGCAGTAAGATGCAGCCACTCTAAGTAGGGCAGACCTTTCCCACACACTGTGTTGTCAACACAACAGCTCAAAACGTTAGCTCACAAGCGGCGCTCCTGCTGTGACTATGTAAGCATGCAACATCACTGTCTTTCATCACTACCGGCCTTCAAAAGAGACTGAAAAATGTATTTAAGCAAGACAAATTCCATAGAGAGAAAAGCAGAAGAGATAGTGGCAGTTGGACATATCCTCCAATAGCCCCTTGGCACATGACTTGCCCTCGTCACCTACACTGGCAGATGGTGCAAATGGGCCTGTATGTGCTGCTGAGAAACACTGTGGGCAGGCAGCCAATGTGCAGCCTAAGGAGATCCACGTTTAGATGGGTAGAAGTACTGTACTGGTTGTAATACCAGAGCATAAATCAATGTTTTGTCAGCTCCTTTTTTTGCTATGTCAATGCAGACTCGAGAAACTTGGCTGCTTTGTATTTAGCAGACTGTCGCTTCTGTCAAGACTCATGATGCTGTATGAATAAGAGATGAGATATTTGACATGTGTGTTGGTTGAGAATGAAGTGTAGTCCAAGAATGTTTTGCCAATAGTTCTTGTAAATAGTATAATGTTTGTCATTTTTCCTGGATATGCATTTGGATCTCATTCTAGTGGCTGTTTGAACAAATACTCAATGGTACATGAACTACTTGCTGGGCACTGACAGTTTTGAGCTCCAGTAGTTCCCCACTGTCACAATGTCCCGGTGGTGTCCTCCTTTTGGATCCAGAGATATCCTTCAGCAGAGCTCATCCTGACGCTGCAGTGTCACTCAGACAGGCAGCGAGGAAGGACGACCAGGAATGAGAGCTCAGAGCAGGTAGAAACTATCGACAGGACGCTGGGGAGCAATTATGAGTGAAAACCCAAAGGGCTCGCTAAAAGAAACATCGTTAAGTCTTTTGGAAACAAAGCTCCGACCCCTGTTAAGAGATTTTTGCTGGTTATCCAGTCACAAAAGCAAATCTGAAGCTCCACTGGTGACGGATAAATCAAAGAAAAAACGACGGGAGTTGTCAAATTCAAGAGTTTAGCTTAAAGTCGATTAATCTTTATGTCATTTTCGTGAATCTGTGCAACAGTACGTGTCGTGATGTGATTAACAAGCTGACCTTTTGCAAGCATTTTAACTCCTCAGCGTTTGTATTTTCAAGCCTATGAAAATCCAACAGAAAAAAAATGAAATAGCTGCCGTTGACACACACCACATCACTCTGTATAAAATACCTGCAAATGATCGAGGCAGACTGATAATGGTTTGGGAGAGGACTCGGCTTGCTGCCCTGTGACAGACATTTCCAATTAAAAAGGGTAAATAACCTGAGATTCATCTATTTCACCCTGAAATGTATCAGCCAATCGTGTTTTAAATCCGCTCACCCCTGACATGGTAATATCGCAGTTTTTGAATTTCCAAGGCAAAGATGAATACAGTTTCCTCACACTTCTATTTAAATCTCCCTGTCTGCATCAGAGCTATCATGAAGCAAAAGTGTGGGGGGATAGTAGTGATTATGGTACATCAACTTGATATGAGCAGGAGGTGGGACTGAGTTTGAAGAACTGTTGGATATGACTTTGTGTTTTTAAACAGAATATGAATCTGTTTCCCTGAATATCGTCACAGGCAGGAACAAGATTCAACGCCATAACTTCTACTTGTAACTGCCATTATGAGATTTTATAAGGATGTAAATGTCCAAAGGCTTTGAACACAGGCTTAAAGTACAATCCTTGAGTACTAAATAATTCTGTGCTATCATGTTATGAAAAAGCAGAACATTTTCAAAGAAATATGATAGTGTTTAATTTACCTGAATGTAATAGTGAAAACATCACTGTGATAGCAACAAAACAACTCATACAGCTGCAGTTTTTTGTTTAGAAGCCAAACAAAACCCCAAGACTTTTACATTACAGAGTTTTCCAAAATGGCCTGGCCCAACCATGACCTGAATATGGCTCAGCTGCAGCCACAGACTAATGCTGCAGGTGTGATGGATGTTCTGCCTCTGGCCTAAAAGCTTGCCCAACTGCTAATAACTGGAGCTGATGCCATGCCTGCATCCGCCACAATACAGCCACATGTCAACCTTTGGCGTGAGAATTCCACCAAGCTGCAATGGGCGGTTCCTCTTTTGCTTAACTGCAGCTAACATTAACAGAATGCAGCATCATGATTAGTGTGGACCATCCAAGGGAAAAAAAGTCTTTCTTTTTTTGGTAAATAAAGTGACATGACTCATTAATGTGATGAATGACTATGCAATTCCCCAGGACCTCAGCATCAAGCCCCCCCCCCCCCCCCCCCCCCCACACACACAAACCCCCTCCAGGCGTCCCTCCTGTGGGCCATTCCGGGTGAAAGCCGAACATTTAAACGTGTGCCTGTAAGTGCTGAGGCAAGCAACTCCGCCGGCCAAATGGTTGCTTTTTTTCAGCTGTTGAAGCTCCCAAGGACCCATTTCACTGTTAGCATCAAATCATTAAATTCACCCCGTACTCAGTCACTTAGAGTTATAGGGAGATAGATAGCAAGACAAAGGGAGAGGGTAAAGTAAAGTAAGAGGAGAAAGGTAAAATCTAAAAAGGTCATTTCCCAGCTGTAAAAGCTAAATACACCACATTATTAGGTTGATAACAAACGCAATAAGAACTCATACTTAAAATGCAAATTGCTGCAATTTTTGTCCATAAAGGAGAGGATCAACACGATATGATTTGGCTATTGTGTCACTGTCAAAGCACAGGACTTTCATGTATTCTGTCTGTCTCTCTGATATCACTACACCTTGAACTTACAAAACATAAATATTTCCAGCATTTTTTTATTATTATTCCAAGAATAATGGAAGAATAATATATAGAAACTTTTGTGGCTAAGCAAAAGAGAAAATGAGAAATTAGTGTGTCTGTGCATACAAGTTACAAAAGCAAACTATCCTCAGCAGATTGTGTTATCCTTTAGATGTATACTAAATCTGACCTTGATGCCAAGTGTAAAAAAAAAAAAACTGCCCTCAGTTATCTCCAATTTTGGCGTACAGCATGTCCAGGACAAACCATGGCTGCAGTCGAATAGTCTATTTTGCTTAGGAACCTTCCTAACGGAGTGAAATGACCCGGAAGTACCTCAGTAGCAGCCATGATAAGTGCCGTTCGAATTCGTCTACATGATAGGAAAGGAGGTTTCAAACTTCCTTTATAACCTCCTTTAGCTTAGGAACCACTGGACCTCCCTAACCCAAAGGAGAGGAGAAAATGCTGCCCCACAATGCCTTGCAGCCGCAGCATTTGCCGTCACACAACAGTCGGCCGTTCACGGAAACAAACGATTATGACGGAGAAATTATATCATGAAAGTTACGGTGCTTATTAAGATTTTTAAAACGTATGTGGTAAGTTGCCAAAGTGCTTTGTTTTGAACGTTCATCAGTATTATAATCAAAAAGAGAAATATTATCAAATAAAGTCAACATTTCACAGAGCTGTGTGGGTTTTGTTCAACTTTTAAATGATGTTTGAATGGTGATATACACAGTGATAGATGTTAAGGACTAACGTTTATAATAAATACATTTGTATTTATTTTAAGATCTTTTCATACAATCATACGTATTGGGATCATTTGTATTAATGTGGACCGGAGGGAGAGGGTGACGAGCATAAGTTTCACTTTCCTTTTTTATTTCAATTCCAACTTTGGTCATGAAGAATATGTTTCTCTGTTGTCCACGTTCATAAAGCATAAAATAACAGCATCAGAGCACGGTGCAGAGTCTCTAGATGAGTCCGTCGTTCTTATTAAACATCCATGTTGTTGTCCGCTGTATAGAAAACTGTGGTTTCCATGGTTTCCCCACAGCAGCAGACGCACAAAAGGACGTCCGCTGGCGCATCATAAACACGTCGGATAGTGAAAGTGCAGTCGGATTCTCTAAAGTACTGCAGTCTCTTCTCCTAAGTCCTTTTGAATTCTCCTATGCACTATCCCTTAACCCCGTGACGTTTCACTCAGAGGTCAAGGAATAGACGATAGGGTTAGAACTTAGGAGCTGATTTTTAAACTATTCGACTGCAACCCAAGTGTTTAGTCTAATGCAAAGGAATTATGCACTTTTCTATATTGCTAAAATTTCACAGGTCGACACCAATCACTTGATCTGAATGGCAGCCTCATTGAATCGCAGCATATAAGTGCCTATATACTGATTAGTTGAAATTACGCAATTATGTTTATTGCTTAGCAACTCAGTAATAAACAGAGACTGCCCATTTAGCAGAATCTATTGTCAAACCCCTTTTAATACGCTTACAGCAGCGAGCTGTTCTCGGCACCATTAGGTGACTGGACTTGGTTTCCATGGGAACCAAAGAGCAACACCTGTCAGTGAAATGAGGATCCAGCTGCTGAGCTCTCGGGAGAAACAGTGTGAGGTGAAATGAATAGAAGTCTATTAAAACTAATAAAGGTGTGCAGTGAGGGAGAGGAGGCGGGCGCTGAGAGAAAGAGGAGCACACTTTGTTTAAAAGAGAGATGGTATGGAGAAATAGCACTGAGGCACGGCGCGCTCCCGGGTGTTTGACTTTCCCACTTTCATTACTTTGAGCTGTGTAATCTTGATGTTCAGGGCAGGAGGAGAGATAGCAGGTGAAGGCCATCATGTTTGAGCGAGTCTCAGCGGGTACAGTACAGAGTTACCGCTGCACTGTGAACTGGAGTCGCTCACAGCACCCTGCGCCTCCAGAAAGATCAGAGAAATGACTTTATATCACCACGCCTCATTCGTATTCGGAACTTGCATCAACTGGCAATCCATTTCTAAATCAATCAGCTAAATACATAAAGGGCAATTTGTTGTTTTCCAGGATTATTTTCACAATCTGTGTGAGGCTTTGCGCTGCGGTGGTTATTTGATGACTGATTTGATGAACTCTTGAAAAGGGTGTCCTACAAACTGTAATGGACTGAACGATTGTGTGAAATGCACCTGCACTTATTAACACGCAGCATGTGGCCAAGTGTGTGCTGATTATGAATTAGTGACTCCAGCTAAACATGTTCCCAGTCTACACACCCTTCAGTCCTGATGTGAGATGAGTCATGCAGTCGATCTTTTGTAAAAACTTTCTTTCTCGACTGAAATACAAATTTTCTATGCAACCTTTGAACGTCAGTGCCTTCATCTATGTGTGCACATGCATCGTGAGTAGGGAAGTGTGTGTGTGTGTGTGTGTGTGTGTGGAGTTTTCAGAAGTAAAGAAGTTGAAGCAGGAGTCAGATGCTTGCCTCGGAGGGCCGGCTGTTTTTGGCTGGCGCCTCTTCACCCGCGCTCATGGTGTGAATAGAACAGAAAGCAAATGTGTCCCTCCGTATGGTGGGTCAGGAAAACACGGCAGCACAGATTTTCTGCAGGGTTTATCACAGGGCGAAATCAAAAGCGGAATTTCAACACAGTGCCATATGAAGCTTTTGCCCTGAGGGCCTGATTTCCTGTTACCCTGGTGTTTTAACAATGAGGCTGTCCAACTGAGGCAGGCATGTTTAAGTGGTCCTTCAGTTCAGCCTGTTTTGTGCTACACAGTTGCCACAGTGCCACAGAGGATTGATTTGCAGCATTTGGGAGTGAGGCCATCTCTATCAGAAGAAGCAAAAGCATTACTAAAACCCATCTTTGTTGAAATTACTGCGTATAACATCACCGCACTGAAAGACTGGGGACACACTTTTTTAAAGATTGCTCCACTAATTGCTAATTTCTGGCTTTACAGTGCAAACATAATGCAAATCAGATCGCAGCAATTTGAATGGAGGCTGGTGGTTGTATTTTACACAACATTGAAAGAACAGATCATTGTTATTGGGTTAAAAACAGATATAAATCCCAGGATGTATCAAATATATTTTTGGAATTATCAAGAACAATTTACTTAGTGCTGCTAATCAAACACTCCTAAGGAAACCTTTCACAGGACCGATTAGCAAAGTTTACATTTGTGAAGGGTTTTATGTTTGCCTGCATTGCCTCCTTCTTATGCATTGAAAAATCTAACATTTCAAATATGATTAATAAACGTTAGGGAATGGATGTTCTTGCCATTTTCTGTAGACACAGTTTAAGCAATATAAAAATGGGTCCATGATGGAAAAAGTCAAACTTTTGACAGTCTTGGTATAACTTCAGTTTGACTTCTGTATTCCTTCAGACATGCACCTTTACAAAGTGCCGCGGCAGACGGGATGATCCTCTTAGCGCTTTAGCAATCCGGGACACTTTTCCTACTACTTACTTTTACCAATTTGCTGCTGGGAGCCCCTGAGTCCTTGTCTTCATTAAGGGAGTTCCTCATTGATCAATCACTGTCAGAGGAGCTGCTCTGTAATTGCACTGTGGCCTAATCATGACTGACGTCCTTTCCCCCCCTCCCTTATTCTGCCACAGGTCTCAGGAGAGAGGATGTTCCATGACTTTCACACCTTCGACCTCAAGGTAGGCCTCCCTAAAGATTTCACTCTTCTCTGTGTGGTTTATCTCTAGAGCCGTGAAGTTTATAATCGATATTATGACTTGTGTGAATATTGATGGAGGTGTTCAGGACAGGTAAGGTAAGATGGGTGTGAGCAATGTGAAAATGCTTTCAATGTTCAATGTGCACTGATGTATATGTGCTGTAGGACATGTCACATGCCTTACAGTAAATAGACACAACAAAAGTCAGACTTGCAACACTCCTATCCCTCGACATCTTTACTGACGCCGTACAGTGTTTCATTGGCAAACAACCCTCGGAAATATGCATATTAATTAATAATAATATTAACAAATGAAATGTTTTGTTATATTACCCTTGTTAAAACTAATAACAGATTTTCCGCTGCTGTTATGTGTGTACAGTACATTTGCTTAGTCAACTAGTTCACACACTGTGGACCTTTAATACTGAGCGCCAATACGCTTTATGTGCACTTTTATTGTGCAATTGTCTCACATGAAACATGCACATACGCAGATACAAGCAATCACAGTCACTAATGGCACACAGTATGAACATCACACACTTGTTGCCCGGCTCAAATGTGATGTTTCTGTTACCACATGCTGAGGAGATTGACATTTCATTATTTCTGCTCACATTTAACTTTGCAAAAATGCAGCAAAATATGTGAAGTTTGCCATTAGCAGTTTACTATGTAGTGTCACACCAACACACACATCTTTTGAGAAATTGGAAAAAGATGCAAAATGATGTTAAAAAAGATCAAGAGAGATTTTCCGGATTGGAAATTGACATCCCTGCCGTGATATTAAACCCACTGGGATGCAAAAGTTTTTGAAAACTTGATGTGATTTGGTAAAATTGATGTGTAAGTCAGAGTGAAAAAGGTTTCACGGTGCAGATTAGTCTCAGTCCTCTTGTGATCGTGCATTAGCACAAGGTTATCCAAGCTTACACACAGTGATTGGACTGAATGCCTGCTAGACCTGTATTATGATTCTGTAAACACGAGGGAATCCTGCATGCTCTCCACACATAAGTATTTCCTTTTTTTAGATTTTTAAACTGCTGTTAGCAGCTCATGTGTGTGTTTGTTCGTGACATGATCTGTCATCTCCAACAGAGGGCATAGACCCCCCTTCTAAATATGCTAATGCCTTACGCTGTGCCGTATTTCATGCAAATGCCTTTCATCGTATATTTTCAAATGTCATTTATATGACAGCTGTAGCACAAGCATCCATAATGTTTTGACTAGGGGGGAAATTGCAACATGGATCTCGGTCATTGTGGGTTCTGCTCACAGTCGGAAAAAGAGAGAGTCAGCTGAACTGTGCGTCCTACAGAGCATGATTGTTTATTAAATTGAAAAACATGTTTATGATTGATGCTGCTCATTTTCAGCTTTTTGGAACTGGTGTAGATAACTCAGTATCATATTTTATCTTTAACCAAATACATCTATTAATAATATGTGTAGATCTTTGTTTGATTTTCAATTTCAAAAATCCACACAGCCAGAGTTTTGTAACTTTCTATGAACTGAAGTAAAGCTTGAAGTATTTCCTCCTACTCTATGAAATTGCAGGCACCTTGGCATTTACCCAGCCTGCTATGTCATTGTCTGCAATATGCTCAGGACCGTGTACTAGGAGGAAAGTTTTACATTTAAAATGTAATCAGCACAATCACCACAAGCAATCAGTTCCTCTTCATTCCACCTGATCAAGCCCCCCGCTAAAATGAGCCTGTTAAATAGAGCATCTTATCAGGCCTGGATTAAGTCTTGACTTTGATTAACATCTGCGGTTAGACTTTAGAATGTCAAAGTTCAAGTTTGAGGAAAATGTAGACTTGAATAATAAAAAAAATTAGCCAGAACAGTGTGAGAGAATGTTGGTCCTTTTAATAGCCAAAAGCTGAATGCAGTAACCTGCAGTCAGCAGCAGGTTAGCTTAGCATAACAACTATAACCAGGTGAAAACTGTTTCAGTGGCTTTTGTGTGTTAATAAGTTAGCTTAAGATGTGATGATAGACATTTTTTTGTACCTTCTGACTGTGTAATTCATCCTTAACACGTCATGCTAAACCAACAGGCTGCTAACTGAAGCTACATATTTACCATTCTGATATGAATGAATGAACATAGTTCTATTAATCAATCAACTAACAAACAAGCATGGTTGCCAAAGTATTGAATTATTCCTTTAAAATCCACATAGAAATGATGATTTATAGTTTTTGTAAAACTAATTCTGTGCGGGCCAACGATTGATTTGTTGAGCAGTTGGAGAAAACACACTAACATAACTGGGAACAAATGTCTCTCAGAGAGCAACATGCTGTGACACAAACAGGTGCAGCTGCAGGTGCTGCACCACCTGCACACCTACCCACACACAGAGACAGAACACACAGCCTTGGTATTGAATGCAAACCTACCACACGTTTAAATCTCTGTCTACCACATACTTAAATGTTTAAGCAATTTGTAATTTTAGAGCACAAACTAATTCACCCTGTGTGTCCACACTGCTTCAATGGGACATGAATTTAATTGTCTATTTTCTGTCGGCTGCAGGAGTTTTATTTTGATAGCATTGTTTAATGAATGAATCATGAAATGAAAAATATTGTTCTCCTATTTTTCTGGGTAATTATTGTTAGATAAGCAGTGCTGATACAGCATGGCGAGGCAATTAACACGTTTAGGAAAATACTTGATGACTGGAATGATTTACACAAATTAAAAACGTATCAAAGTATTTGCAGTTTTTCATAATGAAATGCACAACAAGCAGTGCTGACTGACCATCTGTGAACATCTTTTGAATGTCAATGTCATTTCAGTTCATTTAAGGAAAGGCAAACGCAGCCCACAGAGGCCACATCCAGACATAATAGAGTGTCTGCTGCTCACAGAGGCGTGGAGAGGTGAGAACATCCTCACACACATCTGTGCCTCCAATGAGCTTCCTTTCATGGAGGAAACAGGTCAGCCGTGAATACCTGGTTCCTTCCATCTAAAAAAATCCTTTAACACTCTAAATTAAGAGTGTAACTATGTGGATGTATTGAGTGTGAAACAAAAACGTTGACTTGTCTCTGTGCTGTTGACGTGGAGCAATGCTAAGTCATTTTATTGTTCCATTAATCTTACATTTTAGAATAAGCTTCATTAGGAGCTGTAAAAGGCACAATAATGCCAACTTGGCCCTCGTTTAAACGCTGAATCATTCAGATTGCCCCGCTGTGATTGCTTAATTAAATGCCCGGCTGTGTAATGACTTTGCTTGAAAGAGAATTAAACGTCTAAATGCTGCAGAATCCGCGTCGAGCTGAACAGAAATCGATGGGACATAGTGCTGGAACTCAAGGTGTTTTCCGACTTGTTTAGGGTGAGCGCTTTGTATTGATGCTGTCTCTCAGTCAGAGACTGAAAAGCTCATTGCTCTTGGTCCAAAGCATTGATTGGTGGCCTGCGAACACTGTGCTTACTTTGTGCTTTCTGAAGAGCTCTAGGAAGGTAGTTTACGATGCGTTCATTGGGAAAGAGGCTGGACTACTAACAACATCCTCCATTGTGAAACAAATACAGATCCAAAACAAAGTCCTACAACATATTCAGAAGCCATGCTAGTTGCACACATCTACAGATGGCAATGTCTTTGTTTTCATCACTTTGGTTTGCACCAACTAGCTCAATATATACTCCATACATTGTAACAATACTTTTTACAATATTTCATAATTCAATGAATATAAATCCTGAGCATTTCTAGTTCCAACAAGAGGCTCATATTAAAAGTTTTAAGAGAAATGTATCGACATGACATGTTTTATACACATTCAGGCCCGTCTTAGAATGTGCAAAACTATTGACATCCAACCCAGCCTCAGTCATTCGCTTTTAAGGGGTAAGTCTACTTTATGTAGCTCTTGTATCTTCTCTTGCACTTTATATGTCGTAGCTGCTATATTGTATTACCATGTAATAAATACTTGTGTATGCTGCTCTTGCTCTTTTGCATATCATGTATTTTGTTTTTTGCTATGTTTGTAAAATGCAATCTTCTTATGTGAGGGACTGCGGATGGAAATTAGCTCAAAGCTAAATCTGGCACTGTTACGCTTGACACATTTGAATGTTTTAAGTGTTCATTACTGTGCATTGTCCCTGCCAAATAAACGATTAAAATAATGGTAATGAGAAGGTTATATTATAACTGCGAATCAACGTACTGCTATACAGTCTCATAGACTGTAGACAGGTTTCTAATTTACTGCACAGCTTCAGTTCAGATCCTTTGGATGTTTATGACAAACTATTGCAGTTTACATCTGACCATTAAAAGCCAGCAAACCATGGTTACATTTTCTCAAAATAACTTCCAGGGTCCAAATGTATCAGTCTCCAAGCATATTTTCAGAGTATTTTACCCTGAGAGCCTAAAGGCAAACATTAAAACCCAACCCACATGGAAATAGTTATTGAAAGGAGTGTAGCCAACTAATCTCACAAACATTTGATTGAACCAAAGACCTTTAGAAACCGCCAAAGCTGGGAAGGGCGCACAACTCGCAAAATGACAACCGATTATCAAACTGCCTCTGGCTGGAGACACTGTAATCCCCCAGATGTTGCAGTGTAAGAAATATGAGAGTCTGAATTAGATCTCTCAAACAATGTCAGCTTGTCTGCATGCGTAAACCCTCGGCGTTTGAGTCACAAAATTAAGTTGACCCCGTCAGAAAGCTTAAGGACATGTAACAAAGCCCACAGCAGCCTTATTACTTCATCTGCTGTCGTCTCATCTCCTCTGTGTAATAAGTTCCCACTCCAGCAAGACCACTGGGGCTAATAAGGGTTTTATCTGCTTTTGATATTAGATATTAACACCTCATCAAAGTTAAGCCAGCGGTAGGCCTGCGTCCTCCCTCCGAATTTACATTAGCCTAACAATGTCTCAAACAGAAATCTTATCAAATTAAAATTAAGGGCGAGTTGAATAGCCAGAAGGACACCGCTACCCATCACTCAAAGAACATGTAATTTGGTTCTGCTGCAAAGAATAAAAGCCTGCTTTGGATATCTCTGAGATCACAGTTTTCACACAATAACGTTAATACTTTGAATAATCCTAGTTATAATAATCCTAGAGGTAAAACAGAGCACATCTGTATTATATGCATGGTGCCTTTTTTAGCTTCTGGAATAGGTCTGAGTGACACAAGCGTGATTTGCTGTTATGAAAACTCTATAAATAGCAACTATAGTCTATATGAGTTCCACCTTAGGGAAACACATCGACAGCATGTGTTGTTTTGTTGTTTTCAAAGGACACAGGTTGTAACCCAGTGGTTAGAACAGTAAGTCATCTTCAAACTTGAATACAATATAGATCACAACTAAACATGCATAATAGTTAGAATAAGACAAACGCTTGGATGGCTAAATAAATATATTTGTTGTTTTAAGCCTCACTCTATTTTAGATGCCTTATTTTTTTCCTAGGCATTCTCGAGGTAAATCCTGTATCTGGAGTGAGAGTGCAAAGGTTTCAGACTTCTTATCATCCCTTGTGGCATCCTTTGTCAGGTTGTATGAAAAAAAGAAAGAAATATTAACTGGAAAATATAGCTCGGAGAGATAGAAAATAAATTACTTCAGTGTGGCAGGGGAAAGAAGATTGTGATATTTATCAAGTCAAGATGGAAATGCCTGCTAAGTCTGTGCCCTACCGTGAAAAATTAAAAGAGAAATCAAATGCCTTGGAGTACAAAGTGTGATGTAAAGGTGTGTGTTTGTGTGTGCACCTGCTTTCTAGTTTTCCAAGTAATTTATAGTTGAAATGTTATTGTTTGATATTTCTGTTCTGATAAAAGATAAAGTCTGCCTATTACATTCATGATCATGCATGGACACAACTTTCTGAATTTATAATATTCTTCCATGAGTTTGAATTGTTCTACAGTTCAATTTAAAGTGCACAATTAGCTTAGCTGTACTCCCCACTCAACAGATTTCCAGTGAAACAGCTTGACTGGCAAAATCTATAATTGTACAGATAAGTGAACATGTTAGCTAGATAAAGGTTAAACTATCAGGGATATGTTCTCCATCCATCTAAAGCCAATTTTACACATTCAGCTCGAGCAATAGTGGGTGGGGAAGGAAAAAAAAAAACTGGCAAGTCAATATTGATTGATCTGGAGGCTTAGCAATTACCTCCATGTGCAGAAGACCATGTTAAGGTCAGTATTATCTAAGCTCATTTTATGGGTCAGTGCTCTGGCTTTAGCTGAAATAAATTAATGGGGTAAACACTTTAGTTCACCTTGATGAAATTTACAGCAAGAGTAAAAGCTTTGCATAGGTGGAAGGTGGAGTGGCGGAGAATGACCCTTCATAATCTGCTGAAGCTTCAGGAAGTTAGCACGTAAAATGCCTTGCATAAAAGTATACAGTAAAAATGTAACTAGCCAATAAAGTATTTATCTGAGCCTCTTTTATTTTAGTGTTTAATGATGACACCACTGTTTTTTTAAATGGTGTCACGAGTGAGAAAGTGGTCACATTATGAGCACATACTTTGGAGACGTGATTTAATATTTGTCATTAGCACTACCGTAGTTTTCTGGTTTTAGCAGCTGACAAATTACTATGTGGATTTGACAATCATTTTTTAATGCATATTCAATGTAACTATGCAGCATAAAGCAGCCTACTGTGACGATATCTATCTAATAATAATAGCAGAATCTGTAACGTGCTATTTCATCTACCAAAAACCTGTTTGTTTTTTCTTAATGGATCGAGTGGAGCGTTATTAGTCAACCAACACATCCATCAGCTTTCGGTGCATCGGCATTTTCCAGTTGCCTTTGGCTGACTCGCAAACAGCTCTGTTACTTTCTTAAGCCCAAAATACATTCAATTTCCAATGCACTGATCTCCTTAATGAAAAGTCAATGTCCCTCAGTGATTGGCCGGCTCCCAGGGGGACGGTAAGAAAGATGAATGTATCAGTGGGCCCGAGACGGTGCTCGGGGGGACGCCACCCTCCTGATCAAACAGCATGCTGCAGAGTGTGTCCAACAGGCCTCCGTTATTACCCCGCTCCTGCTCTTAATGTGGACCGACGGAGGAGGGATGACAGTATTGATCTCATGAAAGTGCTATTTATATTCTCACAAATCCTCTCACCAGTGATTACTAAAGCACTTCACTATGGTGGCAAGCCTGTTCTCAATTTGTTAAGTGAGCAGGGGGACATTTTGTTAGCCTCTCACGCATGCGGCGTTATTTTAGCGGGCTAATTCCTGCACAGAGTTCAGCATCCTCTAACAAAAGCATCTAATTGCATCATACTCAGAACATGCACCTGACAAACCCCCTTTATTTTATCTGCATGTAGTTCATGTGTTGTACATCATTTCAGAGCAAGTTTTGAATTGTTGGCCTTCATCGAGTTCAGAGGTTGTTGCTTATTAATGCCAGCATGTCTTGTCAGCAGCGAACTGTGATAAGGGGGACATGAGGTTGTTGTCACGGCATATGGTTAACAGTGCTATAGATAAGCTCTAATCCCCACCAGAGTTCATGTAATGCATAGCAAAAGTGATGGCTGAAAATGTGCATGTGTAAACATCAACTACAGGGGGAAATGAATAGTTTGCAGAGGACATAACATGAAATAGGTTGCTCACAATGCAGAGATACATCATGCTCATTACATTTCTTCACGCCATAAATGCAGCTCTTGTGTGGCTTTCACTCTTATCATGACCCCCAGAAGGAAATCATGTGTAGTTTAATATGCGTGAACGTAATTTACCCGTGGCTATGCATTCATGAATAAAACACTGAAATATAGATAATTATGACCTCATATGTTTAACCATGGACCTCCACTCGGCAGAAAATCTGTACAAATGAATCCATACTGTGCAATGAATGTGAGGATAGAGGATGATTAAAAAACATACAATTGTGTTGTAATACGTAGCAGTACATTAGTGTATATTCATATTATTTAAGAAAACGCATATATCTGTTAATTTCCTATAGTCTACAGATTGTGTGCTAAATGTATTTTATGCACAGAAGCTGGCTCTGGTTGTAATTATGGGATCTATGTATTGAATAGGTTGAATGAAAGGAAGCAGGCTGACCAGAAATATTATAATTTGTACAAAGTATATTTGATGGATATCTTCTTTAACAGGATATACTTTTTTTCTGTGATTATTCAGCCACAATCATTTGTATAATCAATTTGCCGTTTCAGACAAATGTAATGTTAAAGAATAAATAAGTACACAAGATATCCTGACATTGTATTTGTAATAATATGTTGGATACATACAGGTGTCTTGATATTCAAATGTTTTTCAAGACACACAAATACAAATAAGTTATTTATTTAGCTGTGAAGGTGGAGTGCTCATCGAAATCATAAACTTTATATAACTGGAATATGAAGACTATCTTTGCATGCCTTGGTAAAATGTGTATAAACCTGGAGAAAGGAGTGCAATTTATGGGATCCTTCACAGATATAGGCTCTCTGCTCATCTCCCTGTGTGAGTCTCTAATGTGGCTGTACTGCCCATAAACAGACATTGAGTGATTAGCGCTGCTCTGCCATTGACATCATTTGCATTTTAATAGACCATAATTACAACTCGGGGAAAATAAATTGCAGTTTGAAGAATGTTTGAATTGCTCCAACTCTCCTTGCGAGATAGCAGCGAGCATATGCAGGAGCTGCCTGGTGCTTAATATCAGGTTTAAAATGTACAGAGTAGCAGGAAGAGGACAATGTGGGCTGCGTTTATAGCATCAATTAAAGTTTTTGATACTTTCTATAATTTAGGATTGAAACTCGCTGCAGTTTTCAGCATTTTTAGACACATTCAAATGTAACTAAGGTTGCTTCGCAGTACACATAGATGTTGACGGACTCGTGTTTGGGATCATATCTGTGACCTTTCAGCGAGAAGATGAGTCTCTAATCACAAGGCAACCATGCGGCCCCCTGCAGGTTTTGCTCTCTCATTACCGCCTGTGATAATTGCATTTTGTCCCTTTTAATATCCCTCGGTCTGTCTTATCGTCACACCTCACCTGCTGAGATGTGACACCTCCCCAGGATTTGCCGAGTGATGTCTAACCCTGGCAGCTAAATCCCATGTGACCCTGTAAGCAAGAGTGACAACACAATAATACTCCCCGCGCCTAATCTTTCATTGGTGGATTATCAGATTAGAGACCTCGGTTGTTTATGGGCTCGGTGACTATCGAAAAAGTTGATCTGTCAAGTTTATCTTATACTTGTCGTATCAAGGCAGTGTCGGACTACACAGTTGGCTGCGGATGGAAGATAAGGCCGACATGGCTGAATGGAACCGCGCGAAAATGAGAAACAAGGCTTTTCTTTTTAGTCCAACGCTACACTTTATCTAGTTTGAGAAATGGACCCCACCGAAAGCATAACCGCTCCTTTTGATTCACTAGATGTCATTGACCTCTTGGTGTGAAAGGGCTGCCTTTTTTTTCAAGATATCAGAAATCATCCACTGGTTTTAGACTACGGTTAGTGGTGAGGACATAATCCATCATCCATCAAGCCTCCCCTTTGTGGCGTTTCAAAGACTTGAAGGTTTCCTCTCTCCTTATTGAACCGTGTGCTTCTCTCATAAAAGGCCAACCGGTTTCTTTCCATCACAAAACAGTGACTCTGAAGGTCGCGGCCTCTTCATGCGACTGTCAGAAGATATCTGTGCATTTCAGTCGGCGATGAGATTACGATCTTTATTAATCTGCTTTTATCGGATTTGCAAGGCAAGGTGTAAATGTTTTGACATCGCCCCTGCTACTGTAGGTAGGAAGTTGCATTTCCAATTACTGAAGAGAGGTCCTTTATGTGAGCAGAATGATAAACAAGGATAACAGCCTTAATGATGAAATATTAATGTTTTTACTAGTCACACTCTTTTGGGAAAACCTGTACAAAGATATTAGTCTCCAGTTTATGTGTATATGTTAATCTTCTTTTTGCATTAAGAACAGAAGAAAAACATGTTTAAAAAGGGTCTCAAGGTGCGATGATTTGAAATTAGGTTAAATTAAATTCAGAAATCTGTTAATGTACAACATTTTCCTCCATCAGACTGAGGGTTGTCTTTTTGTAGTATTTTTGACAGTCTGATTAGCATCATCAGGTCAAACTCTTGCTAAATGATTGACATTACCATAAGCCTTTTAGTGCAGTGGTGGATGAAGTACTCAGATATTTTAGTCATGCAAAAGTAAGTAAGTCATAGTCTTAAAAGCAATAACAGCTATTACAATGTAATATAAGAAAGCACACAAAGTAAAACATACAAATGATGTATACAATGTTATTTACAATAAGGTATGGTATTATATGTTCTGTTGGTATAACTTTAATGTTGCAGCTGGTAAAGGACAAGCTTTTTTAATGTATATATTGCCAGGTAATGTAGCTTGTGAAAGAGGATCAATGAAATCTAACCTCTAATAATACCTCGTAAATTGTTGGGTGATTATATTTTGTGTGAAGAAAACTATTCAATATTAGCATTTTTAGACATTGGCGTTAGCATTATTATTGTTAATAGCATATAGGCCTGAATAACAATTATAATGTTGGCGTTAAGCAGCGACACATGTTTTCTAAATGTACAGGATGTTTTTTGGGCTTATTCCAGAAATATTCTCTGTCAGCTACTCTCTGCCAAATATGTCCACCCTGAGTGTATTTAGAGGATCACATCCATCAAACAGTGGCTTCTTTGTTTGTGGATGCATGTCATCAGTTGTGATTCATCTAAAGCCCCTCTGAGTGCTGGGGCCAAACTGCCTCTGAATTCATATGTATAAGCATAGCCCTTATACTGTATTTCAGAGTAGTAACAGCAGCACACCCCCCTTAAGGCATAATAAGAATTTCCCATTGCCCCATTCCCATCTCATTTATAGCTCAGCACACTGGTGTGTGACTTCCAGCGACACTGATTATTCACCTGGCGAGCATATTATTCTAGCAAATACCAGAGCTATACAACATTGTCATATTTCATTCCAGGGGTTTGATGAGAATGCACTGAATCCCATTTTCCAAAATATTGAAGTACTCTGTGCGACAACAATATGGCTTCACTGATTACATTATGCCTCGGAGATGTGTTTAGCCAAATGCGCATGACTTGCAAGTATAATGTACAAAAGGCTGCTGCTGGGGTGTCACATTAAGAGGGAAAAGAAAGATGGAGGGAAGGCAGGCCATAAAGGTGTCCTTCCATCAGAGTATTTACATGCAAAATAAATCCTCCAAGTTAAATGTGTCCATGACTGCAAATTAAAACTCAGTTAAGGTCGTGTATTTATGTTTCAAACAAATTGACTGCAGGTCCTTGAAATACTGAAATGTCATAAATTATATTATTTTAAATCGTGGCCTTGAAAGATATCAGTGTCTGAGATATTAAATTACATTTTGTAGGCTCAAAGAAATGTCTTGGTGCAGACTGAACCCCTGTCCTGAGTGCGACATTCTCATAATATTATTTATTTATAGGTCATTGTTGAAAATATGGAAAGAGCTATAAGTTGATCCCACATGCACACATCTCGTCTCCTTATCTAAAAAAAGCTGACTATTTTCCATAATAGAGAATACAATAATTCCTCGACACTTAAACACAGGGACCAGTGTAACGCAGATGTCCAGCAAATATTATTTGTACCGATGACCTTTTCAACATTTCAGTGTCTTAGATATGATATTACATTTTGGAGGCCCATAGGAATGTCTTACTGTCGAGTGAATCACTGTTCTGCCCAGGCACATATATTCTCATATTAATATTTAGTTCATTCAACTCACACACTTGTCTTTAAAGCTCAATATATTCCATATTTCCGAACAACATGAACAACCGGAGCCACAAATCGGGGCCGTCTGCAGCACAGATGTCCAGCACATGGAGTGGACGCAACTCATTTGTTGCAGTTATTTATTTATTTCCTGGGTCTAATATAGAAAAACATCTGTCCCCTCTGCCTAAGTGCTTGCTTGCATGATCCATGTATTGTGTTTCAGAATAAAACACCCCCATATTGATTGGGCTGAGGTTCAGAATCATGTTGGAGACCTGCTGCCAACATATCACATCCATAGCTTTGTTCTCCGTGACATCACTCCTTCCTTTGACTAAATGTTTTAGAAGAAATAAATAGACTTCAATTGCTCCTGTGCCTCTTTCCATTTCCATATATTGTCTTTCTATACCCCCCCTTACCAATGGCAGTCAGTCCACCCCAAAGTCAATTAATGAAACGGGCATCGTGCCACAAAGAAAATCTGAAGTATTTGAAGTGTCACTGAAGATAAAGTGTGTCGTGGAGGTTCTAATTCTCAGAGCCCAGCCCCAAATAGCCATCTGTATTCTCATTTCTGCAGCACTCACTAAATCAACACACTCGACACCAGCCTGAGGATGCCTCCGCACAATCATGCATGACAACATCAAAGCTTTTCTTTATTGCCTCTCCTCTTCATTTCCCCCCTCCGCAGCCCCTCTTAACCGCTATCTGCAGCTAAAAGCAGTGGTAACCACGGCAAATACTAACTTTGGGGCGAGTACAAACACTGACAACCTGAACTGTCTCTTGTCAATGGTTTCCAATGATGGCCGTGTGCAAAGGATGATTTTATCCGTGCAGAGGTGTTAGTCGTGAAGCTCCTCGTGAATCTGTGGCTTCTAGAAAACACCTCCCATCCTTTCAACAAATCCTTAGTAATAGACTGCTCAGCGTTCTTCAGGATCTTCCTCTAATTGCCTGTCTTCTGTTTTCCTACCTCGCCATATTGACAACCATAAATCTCTAAAATGTGGAATGAGCCAAATTCCCATTTTTCCACGAGCGGGATGTTTCAATGATAAGCTGGATCTGTCATTGGGGAGCCACTCAGCACCCACAAACAGATTGAGCAGGCACCCAAGATGGATCTGTCGACACTCCATTCTGCATATCTCTATTTAATGATATTATATTTCATTTCCCGAGCAAAGAAAACACCATTACCCAAAGCAGTGAGTCGGAACGAGCCATTCTGCAACAGATTCCAGGCCTCCTTGGTGGTACAGTAATTGAATTACAATCGCATATGACACAAAGTTTGGAAATTATTGTATTTGTTTCCATTTGTTACTTCTATGTTACATACTAAGCTCAAGTTTGCAAACAGAAGAATTTGGAATATCTTCAGTGGACAGATGGAGCCGTACAACAAAGAGAAACTAATATTCACATGGCAAAATGATAAGGGCAACTGTATGTAGCGTGCTTTAGTTGCATCAACTTTTTAAAAGAGCATGCATGGTTGGCCATCCATAGAAGAGGTCACAAGAAACAGTCCGTCGGCAGTATTCGTGTTGATTCCTGACAATCACTTTACCCATATTGATAACGGCCTAAAATGATTTGCGATGGTAGCGATGGTTAAGTGCTTTGAATGCCATTGGGGTTTGAAAAGTGTGCCCAGTTGTTTTGACCACAGATTGAAAAGCAGTTATCATTTCAATGGGAGCGATATGCTCATAGGGAAAAGGACAAAGAGGTCAGCAGAAGTGGAGTAAGTACTCCCTCAGGCACCAAAACGGGGACGCTCAGAAAGGCCCCACAGAGAGAGACCAGGGGAAATTGATTTCAGCTTTATTCCTGGTCAAATGCATAACTCTGCTGGCGCGTTACTCAATGGTGGACCTGTCCACTCAAATTATGAAACCATTTGGAAGATATGGCCACATTTGAATGGCCTATCACACTCTATGAATATTGTGCCACAATAACATCAATTTACCATCTAGAGGTCATCCGGTGCTCCTGTTTTGTGAGCAATGATCTTTTTGTCGGGCCAGGCTCCCCCCATCTGCTAAAGTAGTTTGTGATAAGTGCACTGTGGTGGTCTCCACTGAAAAACCTGCACAGTGACACTGGGAAATGTTTCTGGGGCACCGTCATTGGCACAAATTACATAAAGACATAAAAGCTTTTGCTACCGGCTGCGTGCATTTTCACGAAAAAGAGGGATCGGCACATATTTTTCCCCCATTGATAATGGAGACAGAGTGCTTTCAGCTCTACTGACCCCCCCTCAACACCATTAACCCATAATCACCCCCCTGGAAAAGGCAAGCGAGGTGAACACTGGCAGGTATATCATCATGTCTGCTCTGAGTTGACGGATTCTAAATGGATATTTATTTATCTGGTTAACTTTTTAGCTACCCACAATCAAAGAGGAAGCCATTCTCCCCTCTGATGTGGTGGTAATGGTTTCATTAGAGTCTCAGTTTGAATGTACATGCAATCTTTGCTCTGGTGCGCCTTAAGTAAGCCGAGAGAGTGTTTGAATTCCATGCGGTGCAGAAACTTTATTAACGTGGCAATTTGTCATGCTATTCTTCTTTCTGGCAGGAGTGCTCGTGGTAAGAGAAGTCAAATAAATGGCCGTGACTTTGTGCATGACTTTAACTGTATGTCCTTTCTCAAAAACATGCCTGATCACATGAAGAGCTTCCACTGTGTGCTTTAGTTTTTAAAATGTCCTCATAATTTCCCATATTTATTCAAACTCATCCTGCTTTAGTTGACGAAAATGATACATGATGTAGTGTTATCGTACCTTTAACTGCCAACCATATTATGTTAAGTCTATCAACACCATCTGCATCAGATTATATTCTGCATTCAAATCATTCAAATCTAGCTACATTGTATTTGTTCACTTCATTGAGATGTTTGAAACGTTTTTTACTTTTCAAACTGTCTTAGTCACTCCTTTTTGTGTCAACAACATGTTGATATGGTGAGAACAAATCTCCGTGTGTCACCTTTGCCTTGTCTTAGTCAATACAAAAAGACAGTGGAACATATTCTGTAATATCGTTTTGCCTAAGACATAATACTGGCTACCAGGACAATCTTACCCTAAAGAAACATTGTTGTTGGGTTCAGAGTCAGACTCATTCAAATCTGATCACATTTGAAATTATATTTACCAATATCATATTGAGTTGGCAGCTTAAAAAAAGCTATTTTCGGTTAAAGTTACCTCAATTGCTGAGTAGATGGTACGTGGGTGGAATATGTATTTTGGGTATGTCTTTAAGTGTGCATTTGTCGCCCTACATGTACATATTTAAAGACTATTTGCAAAATATTTTCAATGTATTCATTCTTTTCATTTCCCATTTCCATATGTGTTATCTTCCTCTTCATGCTACATGTAATATTAAGCCCTGTGTGAGCTTTGGGCTTATAAACACACACTGTGCACATCCATGATTTATGTATGTTTAGTTTGCAGCTTTACAAAGGGGCAGATCTGGTTCAGTTGAAGTAGAACTGTTGTAGAAGAAAATAGGCCCATGTTTTAGTTTTAACCATGTTCATACAGTACAGTATATGAAGCAGGACAGGAGCATTGGTTTGGAAAAGAGGCTTGTACCAGCCATTTCTGTGTTGCTCCGACACCTCGGGGCTCTGCTGGCTGCAGAGCTGCAGTCACCCACAGAGCTGTGTGCTTATTTTCTCTGCCCTCATCTTGACCATATGGAGCATGAGGGTCATAGGGACACGGTGTATCACAGATTTGTCTCTGTGTGTGAGAGTGTGTGTGTGTGTGTGTATGACTGTATGTATTGCCTCTTTGCGAAATGAGCCAAATCTGCTCGCTAGTTTCTGTGGATTTGTCAGCGGGGTGCATTGATTTTGTCAGCATTTGCATTTTCCTGCCAGCTAAGAATACTTTTATTAGCTCTACCAATATAGATGCAGAAAGCAGTTCACAGTATTTTCACATTCTGCTGTGTTGGACAATGGCTGTCTTTTATACTAAGCTTATACAAGGATTCCTTTTCCCAACTAAATCAAACAAATCAAAAATAGCAGAGCTGGTACCAGATGTTTCTATTCATGTACACGATGGGCTATTCTAACTGTAAGGGAAAAGCCCCGATGATAAATGTAAATGCCAAAAGGTCAAAGACACGCTATAGGAGGAAGATGATGAAGTGTCTTTTACTCCATTGCAGCTGATCCGGGGTCAGCTTGTCAGATCTGACATGGTGACATAGTAGCAACCTCTCGTTTAATCACCATATTAATTCAGCCATCACAAAGCCCTAATGACACCGCCGCTAGCCGATTAATCTCCAAATTTGATTTAGCGAGTGTCCATTCATCATAACTGACTGTTTCAATATGCAATCAATATGGCCCTTTTAGCACTTCGGACACCTAGACCTCAAGAGGTACACAGTCATGGTGTGAAGAGCGTTGTGATAGAGTAAATGCTCGCCCCGGCCAAAGGGGGAGCATCAATCATGTCGCATACATCAGCAGCACTTTTTTCCTCAGGTTCACTTGGAAAGGTGCAGAACAGAGCTCGCCATCAACATGTGTCCATCACTTCGTAAAAACACCACGACTGAATTATTTCTCCCAGTTTACTTGCATAGAGTTGTTTATGATCCCTGTGTCTTGGCATGCGCTGCGTTGCTAGTGCACCTTGTCAGTCCCCCTGCATGCTTGCGCTTGGACACACTCGCCCATACACACACACACACACACACACACACACGCCATCACACTGCAGGGCGAAGGGAGCTTTGCTCACTCAAGGGGAAAGTGAACAGCTGTGCCTGTGACAGCTGGAGCAGTCATGACATCCCTTCACCGAATATCAGCAATGGCTTAGGACGTGATGGCGAATCAGCCGAGAGGCGTTCCATTTACAACCTGGACGAGCTTTAGCCTGCGACCACGTTGAAGCCAGCGCTCAGTTTTTTTCCTCCTCGCATTTGCGGTGATAATGTGAGAAGTAATGAGTTTCTCCTTGGTCTACAGCCCATATAATAGTCCCCCATTTGCTTGAAAACAAGCCCAATGGAGCAAATTAGATAATGTTGTTCCTGTGAAAAATGAGCTGAATACTAATGTTTATTTTCCGAGGTCCAGTTCCGATGATTCCTCATCAGATGCTCAGCAGAATCTTGTTTCAGTGCTAATATTTACTAATAATATATCTCAAACCCTGTGATGGTGGTAATAAGAAGAATAAGCTAGATGCCTCAAAATCAAAGCCGTAAACTGAGATTCAGTCTGTTTCACTAACTAACATTGGTGGCGTGTCAAGCCTTACGCCGTACCCTGGAGATACATTAAGATGGAAAATGTTATCGCACATAAACACTTTTCCTAATCATCCCCAAGTTCGGGTTTTGTTTGAAATATTAAAAGTGATGGATGTCGAGAATGTGTTAGAACGGGTCATAATTGGGAAGGCAGCATTAGAAAAAGAAATCAGTGTACTATGCAAATGAGCATAATCACCTTCAGCCCCTTTAGCACCAGACCGATTTTAATTACACCTTAATTTCATGTATAAATACCCTCAATTCAGACGAGCTGCTGCAGTAAGCCCAGCAGAATAGACTGAGTGGGAGGACTGTATAGGTGCAGATAATTACAAGCGCTGTTATGGAGTCCTGATTATATGAGGTGGTGGCCAACATACTGTCTCAAAATACTGCTGTATGCACCTCATAAGGATGATAGATTAGAGAATGCCCCGGCTATGACAGTGCAGTCCTGTACGCTGAACAGCACTTCATACATGGCCAAGACACGGACATTTTATCTGCAGCATTCAGCTTGACTGGTGCATTTTGTGATGTTAACGCAAGATAACCAAGACACTTGGAGTATATGACTCATATAAAATCTGAGTCTAGAATAAGAAGCAGCATGGTGCAGCTGGATTTTCCCTGATCAGATGTTCTGGAAACTGTTCAGTAAGTGGAATTTAGAGACTGGTTTATGTGTAAAACAGACATCTAAAGTTTTCTTTCCCCTGACGGAAAGTATTTAAAAACCAAAGACTTGTGGTTGTGTTTCCAATTAGTGTGATTTGTCTGCAGGAAGTTTCCAGCTTTTAATTAACTTGATAACAGTAACTGATTTTACAGACAAAACCACTGCTTTTCTTTTTGATCTTTTACAAAAAGACATATACATGTGTCGTGAAGTTAATCTTCTTTTATTTGAAACTTCACAGTACTACCTGGAACATTTGCTAAGAAAAGTGATTCCACAATCCGTCTTGAGAAAGCACTCATCTATTAATAGAGGCTTTTTTCTCCTGCAGGGACTGAAGATTGAGCAATGTTGAAAACACCGGAGGAGCATATGCTGAGGCACAGCTTGTTGCGGCCTCAGATGTTCCTTAACAGTTGATTTCCTCAAGTTGCATTTCCTTTTTCACCACGTTATTGTGCTAATTATTTTTCAGCACGTTCCACATGGGTGGCCTTACAACACAAAGTCAGCCCAGTTCGTATTTCTTTTCTTACCCCAGAAGCATCCAACACAACACGAGCCCAGCTGTGTGACACATCGGCTCCTTAACACTATCAACGGTTTTCAAATGCATAAGAGCGCTGACTGAGCGCTTTCCCTCTCTTTGCTATTTACAGCCAAATAAGATTTGTGCAGAGCAGATCTCCTGCAGAGTTGCCCCCACAGTGTTGATATTCAGGTAACTTCATATATAGGAGCAAATCAAATCACTTGTGTATATTGGCTGTTTGGATTCTACTGTATGTACTTCGCCTCCTGCCATGCTCAGAAAATATGAAGCTCTATTATTCACAAAGTGATTCCACTAGTAATTTTTCTCACAGACAAACAGCCACACATGGAGGCACACAGAGAAGTGTGTCATTGCATTGCTTGTCACACAAAATGTTCCGGCTATACATTTTTCACATTTTCCTCAAATGCTCAAACATGCCGCCTGGAACCTCAGCTGTCTGCTGTGATTTAAAATGGCTCTGTACTTCGTGTGCACACCTGTATACCAATGATACACTCACTGTTGTTCATTTTCTGCTCCGAGTAACTACTGCGGTTCGACCCGACTGTCAAATCCCATGACTACAGCGTACCAGATAGGATCTTGACTGAAATGCCAGCATGGAAATTTAGACTCAATCCGTCACTCTGTGCGATGTGTCTAATCACTTCTTTTTGGCTCTTACAAGCAAGACGATACAAAAAGAAATCAGCCCTAAGGGTGAGTTTTTCCTGTCAAAAAGAAAGAAGTATAAAAGAAATAAACGAGCAAATGCATATTTGACGTTCTTTTAAGAGAAAGGAAGGGGCTGGCTGTTCTGTAATTTCAGACTTGCATACTGAGGTCAGGGGTTTCATCCGTGAATGCCCACATTTGCATCTTTGACTCGCTCTGTCCCAGTGAGAAAGAATGAGCTGTTGCATCTCCTCTGATGTGCAAAAGTGAGAATGTACAACAGCATTCACTGAACTACACATGCTCCACTGCTCTCAGCGTGAAACTGTTTCCCCACAGCTTGCAGTCTTTCAGAAAAGCCATACAAATGCAAAACCAAATCAAAACGAGGCCAAGATTCTGTGGGAGCACATGTATCGAGACGCAGTAAGCTAAATAGTCATGCAAAAATGTGTTTCTAATTATATCTACATTTATTTTTAGTAAACAGCACATAGGTTTTTATTTAAAGGTCAACTATTATGCAAAATCCACTTTGTCATGTCTTTTATACATACATATGATTTCCCGTTGGGTAAAGAGATTCTCAAAGTTTCAGGAAAAAACATTCTCTCTCTTTTTGTCCTGATCCATTTATATAAAAACCTGTCTGAAAATGAGCTGATCAGATTTGGGCCACTTTGTGATGTCATAACGTTTTTTTGGCTTATGTAACCATTAGCCAATCACCAACCAAGGTAAGCCCCCCCCCCCCCACCTTAACACCTGAATCTCCTCCTAGAGCACCATTGTGTTGTTTTAAACCAAATATTTCTCAGAGGGGCGTGGGGAGTGGCTCCTTGTTTTCATCTAAAGTAACAGACCCAGAATCAGCGCTTTTGAAACAGGGCTGAAACAGAGGGGATTATGGGATGCGACAATGCATAATCTGTTTGGTATTTCGAGCCAAACACTTCAGAGACATGTTTTGTATATAACTGAGAATATGTTGATGAAAAACAGTATAATAGGGGACCTTTAAAATCCTTTGTATCTGCAATGGCTTTTCCTAATTATCATGCTGTATCACAACTATAGTAGCCAAAGGAATTTGCAGCTGCTGTGCTTTATGACCCTTGTTTGTCATTTGCTGTGAATCCATGCATGCAAGGTGAATCTGCATCCATTGCTCATATTTACTCATGAACTAATGATTCCCCTGTGGGCCTACTGTGGCCTTCCAAATACTCTACGTGGTGCAACTGGGGTGATGAATAGCACAAGTGGGCAACTGAAGCTGGTGACTAACCTGGGATGATACATGGTGTCACAGTTTAATTGCAGCTCCCAGCAGAATAGGCCGTAAGCCAACAGAGACCTACTGACCTTGGTGAAAGTAAAAACGGCAGTCTGCCTCTACATGACCCATTTTGTCACTGAAAAAGCTCCGCTGGACATTAAACAACTCTGAGAGGCTATTGTACATGGCCATATTTGACAACATGTGAGAAAAAGCTGCTTGTAGACCGCATTGAGAAATAAGTCAACATCTGCCACACCTCCTGTAGAGAGACGTTGCACACAGCTTCACCTATAGGGTTATGTTTCTGAGGATAAAAAGGCCTTTTACTTCCAGAGGCTACCAACTGTTCACTTCCAGGATGCAACATTAAACAAGCTGCATGTTTGTTTGCATAACTTAACCAATACTGCTACATACTGCCGTGCTGACTCTATTAGACCCACCTGGTGGAAATCTGCTCTATGCTTTACAAAGATATTGATGACAAATAGCGTGCCATCTTTCAGAGAGGCAGATGCTGCCCTCTTTGTTTCCCATCACCCGTCTCCCTACCCTGTTGAAGCTAACAGCTGTTCTTTTGCAGCGCACTCCAACAGCCAAGTAAAGGCAGGAAACAGATCATTGAAAATGTCGATGTCATTAATTATCATAGTGAGAGTTGAAGAAGCGACTTTCATCAGGGAATAAATGCCTCATTCTGAGACGTTCAGAACTGAGCACTTACAGAGGAAAATCATATCCTATGGCACGACCTTTAGGCAGTAGTGTCTTTAAAGCTGCATTCAATATGTCAATATATTGACACAGGATAAAATGTGTGTAGTGTGAATAGTGGGGGTTCAAGTGCTTTGCTATAACATGTTCTTAGCATTTTTTAGCTAGTTGTTTTGATTTTATAGCCCACAAATTCACTTTTTTCTGTATCACTCCGCTCTCCTAGTGCAACATAATATCTGATATATCTTCTGCACACTACCGCCCCAGCAATAAATCCCAAAACAGGCCAAGTAAGCACTTATTTAGTGAACAGAATGAAGCATTTAAAAGCTTTAGAGACAAATATTTCCTTCAGGAGTTGTTAGTAAAACCCAAACAGATGTGAAAGGAGCGGGAATATTTAAGATTTTATATATCAGGTGGTCACAAAAATGAACCCAGATAACGAGTTTTCCATAAAACGTAATATTATATCTTCTTACATGGCTTAGTTGAATACTCGATTCTGATTGGTCAATTCAGAACACGTGACACGTTGTTAATCCAGAACAGACAGACCGCTGTCAAGGACTTATTGACCGTTGTTAAGGATACTCACAGCTGCACAAAGAAGTCCGTTCGATTTAACAGTTTGGCTGAAAAGCAAACTGCATGCATGCTTCGCGTCAGGCTCCTGATCAGCCTGTCGGTGTTCTTTTCCCCATAATGACCGCATCGCTGCACATTATCCCTTACTTAACTTGAACTAACCTTGTTGTTATTTCTTGTAATTGTAAAAGTAATTTCTTTATGATTGTTTTGTAAAAAAAAAAAAAGCAAACAAATTAACAAGACAACATGTCGCTGACGACGATGACCTAATATTTTATTTATAAGAAAAATATATGTTAGAGGGGGTAGGACCAGAAAAGTTGTTTTAAAGCTTCTTCTTGCCCCTGTTGAACGTGACAGAGACTATTTGAGAATTATTATCGTTTTCTTTTTTTTTTGTACTTTCTTTTAATTATTAATTTGAGTGAGAAAAAAAAGGGAAAAAAAGAGAATATATATATATATTATTGTTGTATGTTTTTGTATGTTCAATAAATTGACTACAAATAAATAAATAAATAAAAAAACCTTATAGCTTCCTGCAAGTAAACAATGCAACATATGTATGATGCAACATTTCAATTAGCCAGTATCTGTAGTTTGGTGTCAAAAAGGACATGCATTAGACGGCTTACTACTATCATAGACAAACATTATGACAATATTCACGCATTCAAGTCATTTTAGTAGCTTTTCATCCTAACTTCCATCTTTCAAAACTTTAGAAAAGTTGTACAGCAAGTCAATGCGGCAGCATGAAGCCACACCTCACAAGAGAGAGGAAGATTTCATAGACATTCTGTAAAAGTGCTGCAGATTATTTTCTCCTGCCTCGCAGATTCAAACCACTCTTCCTGGTTTGTTCAGAGAGGTGACACCTGGAACACATACTACAACTCTAATTGATTTTGCAAGGCAGCTTAGGCTCTAATTGCTGATTTGCCTGGAGAGATTATGGCTCCGAATGGCTAAGCAACTTCTTTAGAGGTGTGCTGCGAGGAGATGTTCCTTCATGGGAGAGAAGATAGGACGGGGGATCGAATGAATGCATCAAGACACAAGTTGTGTGCTGCATTTAGAGTAACGGCAGATACTGACACAAGGACATGAGCAAACATATGTACTGCATGCATTTCGCCTTCAGTACATATTTCCATCTCAAAGCTATCTCATTTGGAGGATGATGATAACATTTCTTTCATGGTGAGAAGAGTAATATATCCTTGCACTGTGGTAAATGTAAGGCATATTGCTGTAAGTGCTTAACAATAATGTTGCTAAACTCTTTAGACACCTATTTGATTTGGTGAGGAAGAAATTGATAGGATGTGTTTCAGAGTAAACTAGAATTGTACCACGTTTAACACTAGAACCGCCAATCGGGTCAATTTGACCCAGAGCTGTTTTTTGTTGTATGTAACTTTTTTTCAATAGAATATTAAAGTCTCCCAGTCCGTGACTTTTCATGAAAGTGTGTTATGTAGAACCCTATGTTGTTCAAAATGGTCAATATGAAGTCAGATTGAAGAAATCGCCAAAAAAATTGCCATTTATACCTATTTCCGCCAAGCGGGTCATATTGACCCAACCCCTTTTCGCGCTATTGATTTTGCGTGTAAACAAACATGACGTGTTGCTATAGCAACGCCTTTTGTCTACTGCAGTTCCTTATAGATTGAGAGATAGATTGAGAAAGAGAGAGAGATAGATAGATAGATATATTGATAGCGACAGTCTGTAGTGAAGGAGCGCGCTCCCGCCCACGGGAGACTGCTCGCGCTGCGCTCCGCAGCAAACAGCTGTTTGCTTTTTACCCAACAACGACAACCGCCTCACGAAACGCTATGTTGTAGCGTTAATAAACGAAACAATTTAACAAAATTGCTTATCAAAATACCAATACCACAGGACCATTTTTCTTTTTAAAGCAATACTTTTACCTTGAAAATCAATGCATTCTAATGCCGGGTCAATTTGACCCCGGTGGCGGTTTTAGGTATAAAAGATCTCCGGCGGTTCTAGTGTTAACAACAAATCCAGGCCACGTGATTAATTGGATAACATTATAACACATATTTAAGTCTGCACACTTTATGATATAACATAACTGATGTATTTTCACAGCTGCCTTAGCAAGTGCTGTACAAAAGGAACAAACCAATTCAACTTTTCTGCCTATATTTGACTGAAGCTACTTTCAAAAACCATTAATACATTGCCTTAATGGTCATCAACACAAGGAGAGTAAATGCATCAATCGGCGTTAATTAACATTATTGAACGACCACTAATGCAGTTCATTGTATTACACGTGTCCAAGGACAGCTAAGGCTGCAAACACTCCACCTGCTGCTGCTGCGTGGACAATGAGCACAATACTGACTTTGTGAAGCGATGCATTTGCCATTTTCCATTGTTATGCTCCAGAGGTCTTTGTATAAAGGTCCAGAATTGTCAGCATTACTGGAATGTAAAGCTTATTTCAGAGTAAGATTAGAAAATGTAATGGTGCAAAAGTCAATGTCCTATTCACTCTGTAGAGCAGCCCCGGTATCTCCTGTTACATGACATTCCAGGAAGTCACTTTAACTCGTCCGTGAGTAGGATACGACATTTTAAACAAGACTGGTAATGTTTGTAGGTTGTCCAATAATACATCATGAATATTTAAAAATCCCCCTATCAATAAAATGGATCAAATACTTTGTACAGCAGTTTATAAAGTGATGAACACACTCTGCAGTTCCTCTCAGCTTTTCAAAGCATTTGAGTGTTTTTTAAGCTTCTTTGTTGTGGTTTTAAAACACTACGATTTTAGGTTTTGGTTAACTGCTCTCATAATGAGCAGGCAGCTGTTTTCAGCAAAGAGAGTTGAGATGAACTGACTGTACACTAACTGCCCACCAGCATGCAGAGAGAGTGAGAAACAAAAGGGGATCATTCAGCAACATAACAGATAGCGTATCCCTGTTATCTTCTCCATTAGTGGATTATATGCTAATGTTGTATCTACAGCTTGTATTGCTGTCCCCTATTAATAAACACAATAATAACTAATAATATCTCATTTCCTGTTCAAATGCAGAAAATATGGTGGTGATGTTGTCTCTCTCAAAAACATTTCTATGCAAAACATCATGAACTCAGATATTAAGGACATTTTCCCACAAATTACATGTTTACTCTTATTATCATTCATTTGTTTTCGGCTATAGCCCATGCACTTTTTGAAACATATATATATATATATATATCTTTCACAAGATAGAGACGGGAAATCATTTATCTCAGTAAGATCACATTAATGGTATATTAAATATAATATATGTGCCAAGCTACATGAGGCAAAGGTCATTTTCATTTGCTTTTCCTATCACCTCAGATGGTTTATCTTTCAATACCATGTGTACTGTAAGAAGATAAGTGAGCCTTAATAAACAGTGACTCAAAGTGCATCCATGTATCTTCAGCGGAGGTCGTACTTGTCTACTATAATAACTATGAAGACATATGTTAAGAATAACAATGATACAACACAGATGTAAAAATGTACCGCTGAGACCTTTAACATAACTCTAAAATGTATTCACATCACAGGATCAGAAAACCATGAATTTAATTTCATATGTTCCATCGTGATCGGATCACACTTCCTGTGTTGTTTTGGCCTGAGAACAAAACAGTATGGGCATGTGATACGAGTAATCCAACAGAATATATGCAGAGCTATGAGACTAGCCAGGCAGAAAATAGATTGGGGGCTGTGATTCGGGGGCGTTAGGATGGGAGTGTCACTCACAGTGCAGACATGACCCGCAGCCTCTTCCTGTGATCAAAGCTGAACATTTAAACCTTCAGCTGCAGTCCATGTTCTCACAGGAAAGAGATCCACTTTTTCCCCTCATCATTTATTATGTCTGTAGTGCTGTGTGTAAGTGCAGTATGTGCTTTGACAGAAGTGCAAGGTAATTATTGAAACATATGGATGGCTGAGCCCTCTCTTAACCCCCTCACTAATGATGCTTGGCTATTACAGAAGGGCATGGGAAGGACACTGCTACCATTAACTGATATATCCCACCAGAGATCCATGACTTATCTTACACTTGTTAGCTAAAGAGAGACGCCGTTAGAGCTTCAGAGAGAAATGTGAACAGAGATTCTGAAAAATAGATGTGACCTTATTATGTTTCCAAGACAAAAGAGGGAGCATGCTGCAAACACAAAATGGCCTTTTAGTGAATGGAACTGTTTTGATCCTTAAATTTGACAAAATCATGCTTTTCATTGGATATTTACAAGTGTATTTCACGTGTTGTTATCGACAGAGTGTAGAAGCTACTGATGGACGCAGAACATTTGAAAAGGCTTGCACTCTGAGGCTCATGGTACTCCGGGTTTGCAGAGAAAATTACAACAATTGCTTAATCTTTGCTACATCAAAGCCTTTCCATTGGCAGCAGATTCAATTTAACTCTAGACAACCCACTTCAAGTCCATTAACTTTCTCTGCTGAATGGATCAGGAGGATGCTTCCTCATAATGCCAGCACGCTCAGGGCCATTTTTCAGCTCTGAAGCTGCAGCTCTCTCTCATGCTAATGGACCCAACAGTTAGCCTCCCCAGCCCATGCAAAAACACGCGTACATCCTCGAGGTACATCGCAGTGTGACCCAGCCAACTGCAGCTTTTGTTCATGTTGTCTTGTGGCTGTGGGCAAAAGTGATGCTGCTACACAATGAACAAAAAAGCTTTGGCGGACAGCAAGAGTCGCCAACACAATGCTGCAGCCGCTCCAGGAGCAGCAGTTGGAAATAGCTTCACTTCTTCAGCAGCACATTCACATTCAGCTGAAATGGCCTTTTGCTAAACAGACCTCAGCATCTGCAGCAGCTGCTATTTGGAAGACTTATTTGCATAAATATAAATAAATGACTTTTTTTTAACAGTGACTGCAACACCAAGTTTACAAAGTTTAGTATTAGAGCATATTGGATGTTATCTAGTGGCTTGACACAACCCGACTGCTGATGTTATCTTCAGGCAGTATAGATAGCTGAGTGGGAGCTACTATGGCAAATGAAGGCTTGCATATACATCTGCTCAGTCTACTGTAGTGTTCTCTTCCACAGGAGCCTTTAGACCACCTTAACACATCTCCCAACGGCCACATAGCACACATCTTTGAATGGTCCATAACACAGAGCATCCATCTCTCCCAGTTGCTAATTGAGACAGGAGAAAGGCTTCAGCCATCCCATTCCTTCCCTAAACGACGATGAGCCGCTGGAGAGCAGATGGTGTGTCTGTGGATGTCACCGGTGGCCAGTTGTTACGTTTGACAATGTGAGCTGATCTGGCAACTATCAGTACAATGTTTGCAGCTTTCAAGAAGGAGCAACTGGGAAAATAGCATTTGGATTGATTTCATCCCTCATACTGTGCACGCAAATATTTCTGACAAAGACATATGGTGGAGAGAAGTGCACAGCAGCAGGCTGCCCAGCCTCCAGCCTGAGCCGATTTCACCTGATTGTTTCAGGCAACATGCACGTTTAGACAAGCAATGTATGCAGTGTTTGCATGCAGGAGGCACACAGGCTTCTGCAGCTCAGACACAGAGCCAGTGATACATCTCTGCAGAAATACTCCTCCCTTACAGTACCCTCTTTCTCTCCAAAGCATCATAATGTTTCTTAATATAATTCAACAAAATTCTCCATTAAAGTTGCATATTTTTAATTGATTTAAAGGTCACATGTCATGGCCATTTCCACTGATCATAATTCCATTGTTGAGGTATACTAAAATAGAAAAATACTGTGCAATTTTCCAAACTCACATTGGTTTCGCATACAGCATCTCTGTAAAGTATGTGTATTCAGCAGTATTCACTTTCTCCACTAAACGGCTCGGAAGTCCGCGGATTGGTCAATTTGGACCAATCAGCGGGGGCTTAACGTAACGGCTCCGCGGACGTAACATAACGGCTCCACGGATTGGCCCATTTAGTTCCGGGTATGTGCTTACCCGGAACTAAATGGACCCGTACCCGGAAGAATCAAATGACGATGACGTTTCACCAACGAGGCGTTTTTGGGGAGGTATTTTCTGTTTTAGAGTTTTACTCGCTACAGGGTGTACTTTGAGGGTTTTGACTCTGCACACCGTTTACATGCAGAAAAACCTTCATAACACACAAGGGGACGGGTAATAACCGGAAAAGCATGACATGTCACCTTTAATATTACAACACATGGTTTTATTCCACTTTACACTATGTATTTTATATCTTGTCTCACTCTATGAGAATCTAATTAATTTCTGCATTTTACTTGCATCATATTGTCCCTTTCACTTTCTCATTTATATTTCTTCTTGCCCTATTTTTATTATTTCTGTATGCCTTAAAGGAGGGGTAGGTAAGTTTGAGAAACCGGCTCGAGATACACTTTTTGTTATATTCCATGGAATGCTCTTAATATCCTGATAGCAATGCATATTCCAAGTGCTTTGAAAAAAAATCCATAAAAAAAATTCATCTGTGGAAGCCGTAATACTGTAAAAACTACGACCAATTATTTTAGCCGGGCCGGCTAAAATAACTGGTTGGCCGACCTGTCTGTCAGCCTTCAATCTCGTGCACACACACACACACACACACACACACTCGTGCAGTCATTGCGCGCCGTTATTGGCCGTGTTTCCCGTGAGCTCCTCGGTCAGTCCTCCTGCAGCGGCTCAGTCCTCCTGCAGCGGGGCTGAGCTCACTCCGATGCAGGAGGACACGTTCACCATGGCAGAGTTTGCTTGAACATCGTCTACCGGTCGCAAAAGAAAAATTGTAATGGAGCAAATTATGAAGAAAAAGAAAGTGGAAACTAGGAGAAGTCAAACCAGAGTCAATATCGGAGTTGCTTTTCAACTATGGCGACTATTTACGGAGCACACCGAGTTGATATGTAACGTTACCGGCGCAGCCTGCTCTCGTCAGCTAGACGTAACATTTGTAATACATTTTCACAAAACAAACATTCTAGCTTCAAAAATATAAGCACTGACAATAACTGTGTTATACATTTGTTTTACATTCATTATCATGATCTTGTGCACGTTCATGTGTGTTGGAGGAGGTGCTCTGTAGGAAGTCTGAAGGAAGGGGCGGATTCTTTTCGGTTTGTGTACTTTGGAATTTTTGTGCAGCCGAGGCGGTTTCTCAAACTTACCTACTGCTCCTTTAAGTATGTATTATGTTGCACTGTAGGAGAAGCCTGGAATTTAAAATGTAATCGTCAAAATGGTGCTGTTGCTTTTGTTTACATGAACATAAGTCTTTGATGCTTTTGATAATAACTCATGCTCATCAGCTTACATGAAGTCAAACTCGTTGTGTCCGAACCCAAACACTGCATGCCAGATGTTGGCTGTAGCACGTCAGGAAGGAAGTAGCAACGCTGCCTCCAAGCTCCACCTCAATCACCCTGTCTTCAGATGAACCACTCCGTGAGAAATAGAGTCTTTCACCTTCAGTTTATTTGGGATTGGGGGGGGGGGAACCGTGCTGACGTTCAGAGCCGCTGCAGAGTCACTGTCTGGGCTCTGGCAGCTGGACTGATAGCCAGCCCTGTGGAATGGCAGCTGTTGAAGGGCTTTTTAAATTGCACCCAGGTTGATGGGTGGCTGTCAGGGGGGGCAATGGACAGAGAATTTCGAAAGAGGGAAAAGGTTGGGGATGGACGGGCGGGGGGGGGGGGGGGGGCGGGGGGGGGGGTGAGCCCCCCAGCGGGGGGGACAGTGACCCTGACACTGAGGTGTACAGAGAAAGAAATGTCTCAAATCCTGAACAAAACATAAAGTGAGGCATTGACAGAGTGGTGAGCATAGGGGGAGGTGGGGGCATTAGTGTTAGAGTAAATGGAGCGTCAAGGCACATCATCGAAGGGTTATTTAGATCATCAGTGTTCATCATCACACCGTGTTTGCATACAGAGGGATAATATTAGATACAAATGGAAATGTCAAACATCGCCAGAGCTCTCCGTGGTGTTTTAAAGAAGCCCATCAAATCATTATTCAATAATTACAATAGAAAGACATGGCTTCAGAATGAAATCATTGTGAACACACAATAGCATTTCAAATTAAGTGAAGTGGAGCTACTGTGTGTTGCCATTTACAGCGTACAGTGAAACACTCTGGGTGTCATAGAAAGTGACGCTTTCAGCCTCAATGGATAATCTCGCCTTGCTGTGGTTTGTACGGTGCAACAGATGGTGTTTTAAGAAGGTCATCCTGTCTATTTCCCCAGTTGCTACACAAGCTAGCTTCATTATTTTAGGGATATTTAAAAAGGCATAATAACGTGTCAAGGTGTTGTCAAACTGCAGCTGAATACACTCAGCTTGTTACATCTATGAGACTCTGCGGAGAGTTTAAGATGAAGATGTGCTGAGTGTACACTGAGCGGCAAACTGTTTTAATAAACTGTCCAATCAGTAATGTTAAGTGTAGTGTCACAGCACAGTAATGCCTGCCATACTCACATTTTCAGATGTGTAGAGTGAACACAGTCTTGGGCACTGACTGTCTGTCTATTTTAGGGAGAGGATATTATTGTCTGGAGCTATTCTCAGTTGGAATGTATTTGCTGCTCTCCCAGACTTTGAGAATAAAAACAAACAGATTGGTTTTCCTTCCCTGTGAGCTTCTGATAGCAGCAGACTGGCTACATTCACGGCCAATTATTAGCCATACATCTACAGAGGGAGCTGGACCTCTGACAGGTGGCTCTCTTATTACCTGCTGATTGCTAGAGTGTACCTATTAATCACTTCCTGTATTCCCCCGCGGTCAAGACACCTTCCTCGGAGCAGACACAATGGGGCTACTTATTCCCTGTTTCCTTACGCTTTATGTTGCTCTCTTTTATTCTTAAATGATGCTTGCAATATATTCCTCTAATGGATGTTTGTTAAGAGTGTTTGCTCTATGTAACATACACATACATCACAAATAATAAAGAGTGCAGGAAGAGGCGGAAAACCCACTTATTAGAAGCCTCCATCCAAGTAATATTGATGAAATCATAATAGTAATGGATGACTATTTAAACAAGAGATTACTTTCTAAAGTATGTTTTCTAATGTTTTGCTAAGGTTGTCATCCATAATCAGCAACATCAGTCATCAAGTTTGCAAAATGTCAGTTTCCACACATACCAAGCTGACATGTAGAATAATATGAAGTTCATGGTAGTTACAACAATGGTTCAAAAACCCATTTAATATTTTGAAAAGTGAAGGATTTGCTTCTATGGCATCCAGTGAATCCAGCACAGCACCATAAGCTGTGTGATTATACGCCGGGGAAATGACAGCACACTGTACAGTACATCAAACTGCAGCCATTTAGTCTCAGTAACTCCATGATATAGCTTGCATATAAACTAGGAATAAATTCCCCTTCAGCATTTTGACAGCAGCTATTCAGATACTTAGCCCTCGTGCTCTGCAGTCGTATTCCTCTGCCAGAATCAATTGCGCTGGCAACCATTGCCAAGCCGGAGTTTTATCTCCCAGCTGGAGAGAAGGGGCAGGAGCAGAGCAACGGAGATATGCTGTTTATCTGTCACACGCCTAATTCCCTCCCATCTCTCTTGATTCCCCTTTTGAAAGTGAACTTGTATTAATCTACAGGACCTTGAGTGGCGCCGTATGCACACAATCAGCAGTGACGTGAACCATTTTTCTTTTCTTCTTTTTCGGGGTCAATCTCTGACCTTTTGAGCGCCGCCCATATTTTAATTAGTCCTAAACTAAAAAAGCTGCCCAGCACAGCACTCCCCCCCCAAATCCCATGTCCCCTTTTGTTCTCACAACTCATTTTGTGCCGTGGTGAAGTCCCAGTTAGATATAGCACATTCATGCTGTGATTGAATAGCAGAAAAGAAGAAGAGGTTTTGTAACTGCTTGGGAAATTACAAGGGCTTAAGTGTCAGACACGTATGCCTGCCAAATGTAATCATTGGGTAATAAATGTTTGCCCTTTGCAATATAAAAAGCGATGTCAGTGCTGAATGTGTGCTCAGGGCAGCAGTTCACCGCCCTGTTGTGTTTCCCAACAACAAAACCTTTTGTCCTGAACTCTCTCACATCAAGTCCTTATGATAACAGCTCTTATGACGGGGAATAAACTGTAATCTAAAATGTGTTTTTCTCTTGCAGCTCTTGAACTGTTGGGAAGGTTGCTTGAGTGCTGAAAGGTAAGCTTTTTTTTTCTTTTTTTAAATCACAACTGAGGTAGGAATCATTGTATGGTCCACAACAAAGATGGGTCATGGCACTTTAAGCTGGCTTTCCATCTCTGCTCGCTCTCAGGAGTGTGTGTTAGCGCTGGCTGCAGCAACATGGCGCCTCAGAGGGGAGAGAGTGAAGGCCCCTTGCTCTTTTCTCCCCTCTGTTTAATTAGCATCGTCTCAGAGAGCGGGGTGCCGCTTTAGCAATCACGAATCCTGCCCAGCCAATAAGAACTGGTGTTCAACCATGTCTGACAGAGATAAATGGCATGCCGCGACATCTCAGCCTCACCCATCATCTCTGTTACCCATGTGCATTGTGGGAAGAAAAGAGGAGTGCCACAAAGCTAAGTGGGCATGTGGGTCACTGAAAAGCAGTATAGCTGTGGCTTTCAGTGTGTATGGATTGTGTTTCTATTGTATGTATGACTGTATGTTTGTGAAACATATCTTTTTGATAGTTTGAGATAAAATAGACCCCTGTTATTCATAAATTGGAGCTACTGTACATTGAAAATGAGTGCCACATATTATCTTTAGTTATCATCTGAATTTTAACCCAAATTATATTTTAGGACCTGGTTAATAGGTGAAGGATGTATTACAGTTTTAGGCAGCAAATGTAATCCCAAAGGACTGAGATGTTTTCCACATCCTGTGACTTGATCACAACGAGCCTTTTGGAGCTGAAGCATAACTTGGGAAAATATATCAATCAAAGTATCTGTTTATCTATTTAATAAAACCACCTAGATCATTTTACCCAGTGACGTTGAGTGTGAAAGCTAAAAAAGTAACTTTTTGGCACAGATGAAGCTAAAATAAGAAATGCATTCATCTAACAAGCTTAGATCACACAGCAGTGTTGCTGCACAGATTATCACTCACACACTCCACAAGTGAATACAACTATTTTTAGACGTTTAGTGCTTTCCTGATGAGTTTAACTGCAAGCCAGTGCTCAGTCCAGAATAAACTGAAAACCACTAAATAATTGCTTCTGCCTTGGTATATATTTAAACAAAGTCCATTTCCTTTAGCTGATTACCTGCAGGCTGTTCCAGAAAATCAGTCAAATGTGATCATTTCCATATTTTGTTCTGCAGTTAATGTTATGAACTAACTTGGAAAATTCCTGTCGGAGAGAAATCAATCACCTATTCCTGTGTATTACTTTCCATCATAGCATGTTTAAGTTATTGAAAATATCACTGCAGTTCCTGCTCATTTAGTGGTGGACTCTCTAGACTACTCTAGAGAGTCCACCACTAAATGAGCAGGAACTGTCAAACTCAAATACACAGCGGGCCAAAATAAAAAAATGGGTACGAGTCGAGGGCCGGACTGGTTCAATGTTTATTGCAAAACTTATTGAAATGAACTTGTTGCACAAACCTGGAACTAACAAAGCTTAAAGTATTGCCTATAAAAACAACATTAAACATTAAATAATCAGTTGCATTCATTTCTTATGGCTCTATCTGCAGCTTTTCCGAAGTCATTTCTTATGATTGCATTTTTCCACAGCTTCAAACTAACTATTTCCATCAAAGAAAAAACCAAAACATGTCCTGTTGTCTCACGAAAACAAGTGCAGAAGGAAACATCCATTGAAACTCAGTGTGCTGCTCTGTGATGCTAGTTCAGATACTTGGCATCTCATCTTGGGTGCAAGTTCATCAATGTTTGGGGTCAGGCTCTGAGCGGAGGAAACCCTCAGGATTGAGTGAAGGTGTGCGTGCAATATACCGGCGGGCCAGATCTAATAGTAATTAGAAACGATCCTGCAGGCCGAAATTAATGGGCCGCATTTGGCCCCCGGGCCTTGAGTTTGACATGTGTGCTCTAGAGGGTTGTGCAGGTTTTTTGTGGCCCCTTAAAGGTGGGGTAGGTCATTTTGGAGAAACCAGCTCGAGTGCGCTAGAATTTGAAAGTACACAGCCAACACACACGCACGCGCACATGACCAATGAGGGCACAAGATAAGTTTGTGCACAGATGGAAGGCTGACAGGCAGGTAGGCCATCCAGTTATTTTAGCCGCGTCGGCTAAAATGATTGGTCGTGCTTTTTACAGTACTACGGCTTCCACAGATGACATTTTTTAATGTTTTTTTTGTCAAAGCACTTAAGATATTCATTGCTATCGGGATGTTAAGAGCATTCCATGGAATATAACAAAAAGTGTATCTCGAGCCGGTTTCTCAAACTTACCTACCCCACCTTTAACCTGCACAAACAAGAAAACAAACCGTTATTCCCAAAGCACCCACAAAGGGTGAAACCAAGCCCTAACTGCACTGCAGAGCAGATAGCATCTTACTGCTGTGGTATTTGCTCACATTAAATGTGGTAATATGCAGACATTGGGTGCCAAATGGGCACCTCTCTATGCAAATGAGCCTCATTGCAAAAACAGTCCAATATACAAAGATCAGTGCTAACAGTTACTGTAAAATGAATGCTGTCTTCATAGAGCTGGTGCTAACTGAAGCACATTTGCATTGACATATTGGCACATTTAATTCTCTCTGTCACGTTTCAATACCTGCCCTGAACTTTTGAGGAATGCCTCTGAACTTAATCCTTTAGCACCAGCCGCTCACTCCCAAAATGTTTCTGTTTCTCTCTTTTTTTCTGCTTAATTGATGCATTCACACTTTGCCACGTGGATAATTGCAATCAGACACAAAACAGGGTAACTAGACTTGATGTTATATCATGAGCAAAACATTGTGTGTGAATCAGACCTTGAGACAGAGCAGAGCGGCAGCAAGAGGTACACAATTTCAAAAAATGAAATTGATACCATCAGTCTTAACTTACATTTTAAAATGTTCAAGGGGCGACTGTGGCTGCGAAGGGAGTGTGGTCGTATTTCAACCAGAAGGTTGTGGGTTCGATCCCAGCCCGTGCAGCCAACATGTCGATGTATCCTTGGGCAAGATACTTAACCCTGAGTTGCTCCCGATGGCATGGCCAACGGTGTGTGAATGTGTGTGAATGTCAGTTCCTAGAGCAAGTGGTACTGCTCTGTATGAATGGGTGTGAATGGGTGAATGACATGTAGTTTGTAAAGCGCTTTGAGGGGTCGTAAAGACTGGATAAAGCGCTATACAAGTGCAGTCCATTTACTATTCAAGTTTTAAAGCCATCAGTCATAACCTAAACAGTGCTTATATACCTTATTTAAAGTAGGGTGTATTCATTAATAAAGCGATTTCACCAAACACCCTTCTTATAACTAACACACACTTCACTTACGGGGTGGTTTGCGCAGTAATTGCTGCAGTGTCCTGTTTCAGAGGATCACAGTGAGGAACAGTTTGCAGCAGTGGGGGCATAATTAGTGATAGGCCTTGGACATGTCATACTCTGTTAGTCGGCCTCACTTTAATTCCTTTGTCTCCTCTCTGCTGCGAGCATTCATTCAGGCTGCGAGTGTGTAAGTGTGTGCTTTTGCTAAGGCGTTACGCATTCTTAATGTATTAAGTACAATTTCATTTGACCTTATATACTACGTTATGCAAGATATTTCAACAGGAAGTACGTCGGCGCCGTCTTTCCTGTCTCTACTAAAATACCTGTGTGAGTGCCTCTTTGATTTCCAGCAGAACAAAAGCAAAACAAATCACTATGTTTTATCTGTGTCTCTCGTGCTGAAAGGCTTTAAGGGAAGCTCCTTTTGGCTGTAATTAGAGGTTTAGGCTTTCTGTATTCCTTTTTAAGCAGTTCCCTGTGTCAACAGAACGCATGACAACGGGTTGGTGATCACCGTCAAAGCTTTTTTGGCATGATGAGTGTGTGTCTGTGTGTGTGTGGAGTTTGCGGAGGGGTTTCTCAACCAAGGCTGTTGTAAAAGGCGGATGAAAGCCGCTTTGAGGATACAGTATACGGTTAGGAGGAAAATCTCTTCCTCCAGCACCTTCCATTTGCTTTTCTCCCATTTCCCCTCTCCACCCTCTCTCATTCTGCTGCCACTCGTCCCTTGCTATCTCATCTCAACTGCCTCTCCCCTCCCTCTGTTGTTTCCCTATCCAATTTTACACATCCAGCCCACTCTTCCTCCGCCATCGCTGTCTTCATGCCTGCGCTCATCTGCAACTGCTCCTGTCTCTGTCCTCCAGCCTGTCTCCTGCAAAATGACATTCCCATGCAACTACCGTTCCTCCTGGATTACAGTGTCAGTTTTAAAAAGGCCTGGATAACGTACATTGAAGTTAGACAAATAAAAAACAGCAACTAAAGTAATGGGTTGTTTTTATCCAACGATGCCTCTTGGAGAATGACGTCCCCCGTGCAATTACATTGAAACTATGTGTCCATTTTAAATGCCTGTCTAACATCGTAAATTCAACCTTTACAAATCAAAAATGAATCAAAACTACAAAAGCATATTGATTAGGTCTAGTGAATAGGCACAAGTTAAAATATGGTACACCTGGAGTATTGCCATTTGTATCGCTATCTCCGACTTTTATCTTATTTATATATATATATATTTTAAATTAAAAAATGTAAATTCAAATGTTATCAGTGTCCTTTGCTGTGAAGCGCTTCGAGATTTGTCTTGGCAGATGAGAAGCGCTATATAAATTAAACGTATTATTAAATAACTCAATGCTGATTGTTTGCCATCTAACTACATATGTAGACTTCCTTAAACTTTGATAATACATGTATTTGTAATACACCAGAAACAATGGTTATCCGCACAGACATAGATTTTCTTCCAGATTCAATTGGCAAAGTCATTTTGTGGACACATAATACTGCTTCACTCACTTTGTAATCTTTATTTTTGTATTTACTCTATGATGATGGAGGTAGTGAAGGACATTGCCTCCTGTGGGATTAGTCTAAGAAAAAAATCCCAGAACTAAAGGTTTACATTGAGATTGAATAACTCGGTGTTCAGTATATCGCTCATATTTCTATCAACGTTTCTAAGCACACCTCACACTCAGGTTTGTGTAGTTAGTGCAGCCTTGTTGCTTTTAATCCGCAACTCATTTGAAGATGTGATTTCAGAAAAAGTGGAGCAGGGGGTTCAGGTGTGTGCCCAGAGCCATTTTTAGGGAATATTCCTTCAGCCATAGCACATGGCACCTCTGCACATAGCAACACTCATGTTCTTTCATCACGCTTTATTAGCTTTACAAAGAAAGAAAGAAAAAAGAAAACTGCTGTGGGTTTATAAATGAACCTTGAATTTGAAGCAAATCAGAAAATAGCCATATTTGTAAAGCTCTGCTTGATGAAATGACTCCTCAGGGAACCTCCTGACAAAACATGTCTAACTTCAAGAAGGAGGGACTAGTTTCGAAAAGCAATACTATAAAATACTTTATCACAAGCTAGGTATGCCATTTTCTTAATGGTACTGCAGTGGGTGTGTTAATGATAGCATCACATCAGTGTTTATAATGCTGCATGTAGGTCATGTTGATCAGAACATGTGTTATTGTTCAGTATAACCCTTAATGGCATGTAATAAAGATTGCATCAGGGCTGTGTGTATATAAAATAGACCTTTATCCTCTCATACACAGACAGACTTTTACTATGGCTTATTCAGACGTCACATCAAAGTCCACTAGTTGCACAAAGCTTTCTTGCTCTTGTCTCTCGTGTGTACGAATCATTTTCGGGGCAAATTAGGAATGCTTTCAAGCTAACAAATATGGCTGACTATGATAAAGCCTTGCTCTGCTCATGCCAGCAGAAAAATATTTGGTCTGTTGTGGAACAATCAACGGCAACAAGGACATTTCATGTTCAATATTTTGTGAAGAAATGGTATAAAAAGTATTGTTTTCATGGGGTTACTCCGAAATACACGGGGTCTCCAAATACGATTGCCCTTTTCATTGCGTCTCCACATATTTGTGACAAGTGAGAGCAAAAAGAGGGCTGATCAACCACCGCGTTGTCTTTCCTTGTCTTTCAAATCATCTCAAATAAATCGATTCTCGTCAAATAATCCTTCAGAGATCTCTCCTCAGACAGATCTTAAATGCCCTGTATCTCATCCTGCATTCACTGTAAAGCTTGCATGTCTCCCATGTGCCCATGCTCGCTCATGCCTCTTTGCCAGATTATAATTCACAGTCTACTATTTGAAAAGCCTAGGCAGTTTTGTGTGCTATTGATTTTATTTACACGGCTTCTATATTTTACTCGGTGCAAATCAGAGCAATTGTTTCCAAGTGCATGCATGAATCAATGGTTCCCTGGAGCCCGCGCTGGTGACTGCATGCAGCTCAATACCTCCAATTTATGTTTTAATTACGATGATCTACTAAGTGTTGGGAGCTCTGCCCCGCTCTCACAATCAGCATCAACAAGCCCAGCAGCATGCTTCGTTCGTATCTTACCTCAAAATGCAGGCAAACTGTGGTTTTGAATGCATTCGACAAATTGTATCTCAACTGATTAGCAGTGATGATGATAAGGACGTTGCATCATTAGTTGACAAAGTAAAAGTAGACTCAAAGTACATGTAAATAATGTGGGAAAATTATATTTATTGTGATATTTACATTACCACCTTGACTTTTGGGAAGCCACACAATATATTAGGTATTGTTTATTTAATAAATTACTAAATCATTTCACATACAGTAAAACATCATCTGCTCAGTTGTGTTTGGCTGCAGATTTCATTTTATCCCCTCCATGTTGGTCCTGTGCTGTTTTTGTTTGGCGGACCAGTAAATCATTTGATCACTTGCCATTAGAAGTGATTGCTCAACTCAGTATGCCATATAAGTGGCTTCTGGAAAGCCTGAAAGCCATACATTTGATTGACTCCTGTAATTATGGCGGCTCAATAAAAGGCTGTTTCTTTCTCTGCTACCAAGGACTGTATCAGTCGGTGCAACTTTTCTAGGTTTTGGTTACATCTTAATCGGAATGTTATGACATAAACCCACCATTAAACGCAGAAGAAAATGTTCATGGTGTATTTTACAGACATACATATAGCGGCACAACAGCTTTTACAACATACATCTGAAATGCAAAAGACATTCTGCGCCGTTTTATGGAGGAATATGCCACCAGGGCTCAATTCTGCTTCAAGAGATGTGCTTTCTTTACAATATGTTGCTGTTGCTTTGTGTTATACCATTCGCAGATGCTCCCGCAGTAATACCTAATATAATACAGTAGACAAACGGCCCCATAGTGTGTAGCTGTCAAGCCTCTTAAGTTGATAGCTGTGTCTCTGCACAATGCGGGAAGAATCCTTTTCTGTCAAACAACAGCTGGTGAAGACAACATGATGCGGAGGCCACGGACGAGTGAGCCATCAAACCTCCGTCTCTGACAGTACTTTGGCAAAGCCGCATTTCATAAGAGTCTGTCTCACTCTGCTCTGCTTTTATGGAGCATGAATCAATGATAATTGTGCTGTGTTCTCACTTGAATGGCAGGAGTGTCTCCCATGCGGCAACAGTCAAAAAGAGGGGGAACATGGAGGAATATCAAGGAATACCTCGAAATTAGCCTGAATAAAAATGAATCACAGTTCCCTTGGGATTATGATTCATTAGCTGGAAAATGTTCCGTTCAGAAGGCATCGGCAGCACCGTGCCAATAATATCATAGAAATTATGAGCGGCTATGAAAAGCAGCTTACGCAACGCATGATGCGTGCCTGTTGACGTGAGAAGAGTTGGGATAGGCAATGAATCCATAAGAAGCCGACAGAAAGGTGAATGAAAAAAGGGACTACTAAATCTTCTTATTATCATTGTATTTTTTCTAAGCTTTATAGCCTGTAGCATGTGCGGTTTACATTTGATCCAACATGCTACTCAAAGCTTTCAAAAGCTGTGTGATCAAATCAAAGCCTGACACCCTTATCCAGCTCCATCGGGGCTAATTCCACACACACCCAGCTCCCATTCTCCGTCCCTTATCCCCTCTGAAAGGCCCCAGTGATTAGAAGTAGACTTAAAGTTGACTATAGCACCCCCCCCCCACACACACCTTACCCTACCCAATTCCCGACGGGACCCTGTTGAATCCCCCAAAGCCCCGGTCAGTTTATCAACATCATAGGATCAGGCAATCTCCCCCCCCCCCGCCCCCTTCAAACCGGGAGCCCAATGTGCTCCGCGGCCCCCGGTGTAATCTCTTTGGCTGTTGACAGATCTAGCGAAGGGTCAGCTGTGATAACAGGATCACTCAGGTGGAGACAGGGGAGGAGACCAGGGAGAAAGGGACAGAAGAGAAAGAGAGAAATGTGCACGAGTGTGAGGTGAGGCCTGCTGGTGAAGTGGAGCCAGCAGTTCACATGAGGGAGAGGGGTTTTATTCTTATTCTTATTATTT
>CALSBZ010043254.1:876334-920548 GCA_943591055.1 Gobionotothen gibberifrons | reverse complement strand
ACACACACACACAGAATCAGCATGGTAGGCAGTGACACAAAGCTAATGCCTTGTCACACAGGCTGTCAGCAGATTAGCCAGTGGATTACACCCCAGCCATTAGATGTGCACAGAGTGAAAGGCCACAAACATGGAGAGAGGGAGAGAGGGAGAGATGAGGCATATTCTAGCATAAGGGAGAAACTAATGGAGAATAGGTTAAAGGAGGGGAAAGGGAAATGTAGAGACATAAACGCAGTTAAGTCGTGCAAAGACAGAAGTCAAAGTGACACAGAGGAGATGTAAGGATAAGAAAAAAGGGATTGGGTCAGGAGAATTTGCCGTCGTAACGAGATACTCAGACAGCGGTAAAGGGAGAGACACGGAGAGTATCACAACAGCACAAGGGAGCAGACGAGAGAAAAAGAAGGTGTGAAGTGTACGAAAAGAAGAGGAGGGGATGAAAGAGAAAGACATGACGGGAGAGCAGAGGGAAGGAGCAGCAGAAGAGATTAGAGGAGAGCTAAAAACACTGCAGTGAAACAAGCAAGCAGGGGAGGACACATTCGGGAAGAAGAGGACAGTGAGCATGTTAGTTTGTCTCACCTAACATATGAAAGAAACAATGCCAAGATCAGGTTGTGTCACTTAAAGCTGCAACCACAGTCGATTTGTTTGGGGCAGCAGACCAGGCTGACAAGTCGTAATCCTGAATGTATTTGCATCCGTTTCCCATTTAGCAACCAGCTAAACAGAAAGCCTTCATTTGGAGTAAAAGGTTGAATGCAAGTCTCTCCTTTTAGCTTGTTTTAGTTTTTCCTTGAGCTTCCCAACCTTTTTGTTTCAGCAGCTACTGTCAGACTGTATCTATCACTGAGCGCTGACAGGTATTGTGCAGCTAGCTTGACGCTATAGTCTGCAGGACAGAGACTAAAACAATGATCTAGGAGAAAGGAAAGGAAACAACATAAGGAGAATTAGGTGATGATTACCAGCACTATGAGCAGCAGCTTTCACATTACCCCCCCCAATCACTTAATCAATTATTAATCTAATATAATACTGGTTAATGTCTAAAAAAAACAGCCCGATCTCACCAGAATGCGTACAAATGACACGACTTTGAAAAGTCGTGCAATAGATACGCAGAAGTCCGTTTTTGTGTGCATATGACACGCCCACGTTACGTTTGTTATGAACGTATGACAATTTTCTCCCATGTTACGTTTGTTGTGAACGTATCTTAAATGCGTTTATTTTCTACATATCTTTGCCATTTATTTAACCCTAACCCTAACCATAACCCAATAAGCTGCTGTGTCGTTTATTGCACCGCAAACATTAAAACTGTCATTGGAACGGCGATCAAGCCTGAAGCCACAGAGCTCTTTGTTTTAATGTTTGAGGTGCAATATCAGCGTATATATGCACGCAAAAACGGAGTTCTGCGTATCTATTGCACAACGTGTAAAGTCGTGTCATTTCTACGCATTCTGGTGAGATCGGGTTGAAAAAAACACAACTATGGGGAGTCAACATGTTGACACAGAAAATGTCAATTTGTTTATTTAAATGTCAATGTATATTCAAATGTTAAATTAAATATTTTTCGTGATTTAGTGCGTTTTTTTCTTTTTGAAAATGCTTTAAGATAATCTATGATAATTAAAATGTTATTTTTACTACAATCAGTCCCATTGTGAAACTAGTTCATACTGTATCTCTGTGTAGAGACTTCCCTCTGGATGCTACTAACTGCAGATGGCAGTATTGATGGCACAGTGCCGAAACTTTTCATTCACTTGTCCCTTTAACTTTGAGCTCTGCTCTCTTGTATCACCATCTGCTGAGTAGCATAGAAGCTACTCCCAGCATTGTGAGGCAATAATGATTATTTTTTTTCTTTTGACTTTTTTCAATCAGTCTATGGTTCCTAGTGGAGAGGTGTCAGGCCTTCTCTGCTGGAGCTTCATTTTATGATAATGTCCTCCGCTGCCCCTGCCATCACCACCACCTACAGCCCCCCACCACAAAACCACTTTGCGGATGTAATGGCATATAATTGTCTGCTGGATTTGCCCGTTAGGAGCTTCATTTGGAGCTGGTATTTGGAGCTGGTATTTGTGCAAGAATGGAAGGGAAGATGTCAAGTTAACGGGGGCTAATGGGAAATTTTGATCCATTCAGACTGGAGATTGAGCTCAGCAGAGCCACGAGCAGCACATCACACTGTGTTCACAGAATGCATATGTTTAGTGAGTAAATGACATGTATTGTACACGCTATGAGTGCACAGCAGCATATTCACTGATTATTCTTGGTGACTGAGGAGGGCTTTACGTGTGTGTGTGTGTGTGTGTGTGTGTGTGTGTGTGTGCATTGTTTGTGTGCATGCATGCCTATATACTGCATGTGTTTGTGTGTGCGTGTTTGACAGCAAGGCTAATGTCATTCAGGACGCTTTCGCTGGTTGACTGATTTGAATGTGTGCCGTGGAACAAGCCGAGTCTCAGCCGAGCCGCAGGGAGAGAGGGAGACTAAATGTGTGAATCCCCACTGGATATTTAGACTGTTTATTATGATAAGCCTCTGCGTGCACACTTCCTCCACACAAACACGCAGGACAGGAACTTGTGTGCACACATGTAAGGGAACATAATAAAAGGCAGGGGGGGGGGCATAAGAAGAGAGACGCTCGGAGACATGTGACTCACATATGTACAGTAAAAGGTTTGTAGTTCACAACCTATAAAGACTAATTCCAGCCTATCCATAGCCATCTCATGTGGGAGTCATTCCACCTTTTGAACCGCCTCTCACTTAAAGCGGGCCCAGATGTAAGTCAAGGGGGCTGCTTTGGATTAGCCATAGAGAAAAACTCATTTCCTTTGCCATTTTACGAGCATTTAATTTGAAACAATTAAGATATTACGGTGCTGCGGATTCGCTGCACAGAGTGACAGCTGGGAGCAATCCCATAAAGCCCTGAGCCACTGAATGAGGCACCTTACTCCGCTCGCCTCCTCCTCCTCCTCCTCCATCTCCTCTCTGTTATTCCATTGAAGCATTTCGCTGCGGGGCTCTGCGGAGGTGAATGTGCTACCTTTGCCTCAGCTGAGATCTCGCCGCTACCGCCAATTACTGTAGCAGCTCATAAAAGGCAGCAGTTGGCTGATGATAGAACGGCCTAATTTCCCAAGACTAAAGGGGAGGAAGCGAGCTCAGAGGATGTTTACCTTCTGGATGGCTTTTTCCATCACACCTTTTATTGCATTATTGAATTTATAGCATAAGTTGCATGACTCATCTTCTGAGGGATAAATGAGAGGAATGCAGACTACAGGGGGCAGCAAACAGTAAGAGATGCATGTACCGCACATTGTCGAAAATATCGTGTCAGACTCCTTTAGTTGTAACACGCTGAACTTTGACACATTTATTGAGGACCCTCCATGTCCTATCCGTCCTTCACTTGAAAAACTTCCAAGTCATTCCTTGACTTCGACTCCACGGTAGCTTTGTCAGCACTCGCCCATCAATTCACCTCCTCCTCCTTATACCTTCCTCACTGGCATAGGAGGTGTGACATTGATGAAGGTGTGCTTGTGAACATGTCAGCGGGGGATCACAGGCCGGAGAGAGAGAGGGAGTATATTTTGGGGGTGGATGGGGGTGAGGTGACAGATAGCTTTTGGAAAAAGCTCCTTTTCATGAACACTGAAGTGTAAAATGGAGGATGGAGTGCAAACAATGGACGTGATCCATCGGTTATGGTGAGAGGTTTCTCGTAAGCACAGATAAAGGGAGGGATGGAGGGAGAGGAGTGGCAGAAAGAGACATGGACTGAGATGAGGTGTGTGTCACTATGAGTTTATGGAAGGACAGTCAGAGAGGTAGAGAGCAGAAAGAGAGGATGTAGAGAGGAGAAGAGAATGAGCTACAGGCGTACGGTGATGGCAGGAGAAGAGAAAAGGCTTTTAGAGGAGGCAGTGTTTAAATAAATGAAAGGACAATGAAGGGGAGCGCAGGGAGACGGGAAAAGATCAACACACAGAAAAAGCTGGAGTGCATGTTTTTTGTTCAGACACAGCCATGTGAATTCAGGCAAGTCAGAGCAATTACAGAGAAAGGGAGGAGAGGAGAAAAGTGAGAATGGGATCCATAACTGCGTTTCCCTAACGGTGAGTCACTGTCGCATCAGCACTCTGAACGTCACTGCAACAGGGACTCAGATCAAAAGTCCACTAAATATGTAAAGAAGTTCAGTTAGAAAAGAAGAGAACACACCGGAACAATTGTTTATCATCTGATTTTTGTTTTAGCAATAAAGTCAATAGAGTGTATAACATAAGGCAAAGTAACTGAGAATTGCTTCAAAACCCACATATATCTAATTAACAAAGATATAACTCTGGAAACAGCAGTTTAGCTCACTGAATGAATTAAACGATTAGTTGATAACTTCAATTGATGTTGTTTAATTTTACAAATTGATCAACTACACGTCCCAGTGCTATAGCTAATGGTATATGTAGATTGAGCAACACATGCTCATTGTTTCGGGATGTTTTGCATTTGTAAGGAAACAATATAACTCAAAAGCAGAGCGGCTAATGCATCCATCAGTATCCATGGTGATGGATGTTTCCCACATCGACGAAAGTGTGCAAGTGCTACTTATAATTGTTCGGCATATATATGTCCTCCCCCTTTTAAAAAGGGAGCCCCCCCATCCCACTTAATCTACTATTTGTGTACCCATTTTGTGTGTTATTCCTGCTGTTTACTAGCACCATTTTGTATTTGACTTTGACATTAAGTATATTTGCATTGTTGGAAGGGACTGAGACTCAAATTGTTCATTGCCAAATGTATGCTGTTGGTATTGTGCATATGATAAATAAAGCCTTTGTATCTTTGAATCAGTGAAGTGCTGATGCATGGGTCGGAATCACTTTGGGAAATGGTCTCTGTGGCCACCTCTCCTGGTTTTCCATCTCAATGTCATGATCTCATAGATGCTTATAACATCAAACAAAGCCCCCCTACACAACATCTCACTACACACACACACATTGGGCAGGTGTCCTGAGCGGGGCTCCACAGAGGGGGCTCCTCCAGGCAGGAGTTGACTCAATCTGTGAGAGCCCCCCCTCCCTTACTGCCTCCGTCTCTTTGCCTCTGCACTGCTGCACACCATCCCAGTTGATCTCTTAATGGACCTAATTGCTTTTCAGCTCATTGCACCCCCGATGCCAACAAACTAAATCAAACCGGGGCTCCAATCCACAAGCCTCATCGCAAGCCTTATTTAGCTTGACATCATAATAAGGTGATATTGACTAATCATGACTCAGCAGTTCCAGAACAGATGAGTAAGCGGGCGCCTCTCGTAACGGCGTTCAGGTCGTATAGGAGTTCAAGTTGCCCTCTTTAGGAGTGCAGCTGCCGTGTTTTCATTGACAATATGATGTGACCCTCTCTGCTGCAGATGTATTATGCATTGTTGCACTCGAAACACCAATATACGTGCAACGTTATATACATATTTTGCTGTGCTCTCACTACTGTGGCCTTTACTGTGTTACCATCTTGGCTTCTCTGCAACTGATCAAATATTAATCATAATGATTTGGTCTTCCCACAATTAAATGAATAGAATTGATTGCGATATTGATGTTTAAAACGCTCTGCTGATTGAAACTCCCTTGCATTTTAAATCAAGGGCTCCCTCAACGAACAGCCAGCCAGCAGGGGGCGATCCTCCAGATGTTTTGGCTTTACTTTTGGGCAGCTGGGAAAAAACTTTCCTGAATGCTGTGGCTGCATTGCACACTAGAAGCGTGCACAACTAATATGTATTGATTTCAGGAGAGGAAGTATTATTTATAGATTTGATATCAACGTGTAGCACAACTTGAAAGCAGAGCTGCGTTTTAACATGTGAAAGTGCATTTAAATATGCTGTCCCTAATATTAATGCAGCTCCAATTGAAAGGCACATCTGATAAAAACATATGACATAAGCATGCAGACAGCTCAGTCCCAGTAGACTAAACATGTCGTCAGCTTCGCCACCGTTTAAGACTAGATGCACTCTGCCCTGTCTGTACTGTGACACCCGGCTGCAGTCAGCTGCTCCAAATATAGTTAATAACTAACTTAAAACTGTTGGCAGGAGAAGAGCTGAGGTCTGAACCCTGTTTTCTCTATTAGCTTTTTCATGCACACAACACTTTCTGACATTTGGAACAGAGCTGCTTAATACTGTATTTTCGTGCATATATTAAAGTTAGCAACATTTAAATCAAAAGTGCGATGACATCTGTGGTTAATGTTTTCTGCACTGTCAATTAAATATGATCACCCACAAGTAGTGACGAAACAGATAGTGTGAAACTGTCAATAAATAATAACAAAATATGATTTCCCAATCTTTTGGCTGTTGCTTATGAATTATTAAAATGACAGAGAAATACTTTATATATACTTTATTTATAAAGGAATGAGGCTTATAGGTACTGCTTGGTTGTGACAAACATTTGTTAAGGTCGTGATTATTAATTTAATTTTAAATGCAACACATTAGGTCCGGCTGACTGGGATAATTTGGAGACATAAATAGGGTTAATTTAATAATGTTGCTTCAGGAGGCCTTTAAGAGAGTTCCCCCGGGGGATTTGCGTCCGTCATTGTTTCCAAGTTACGCAGGTCACCAAGTGAATTATATAGATGTTATCACTGATTGTGTGAGGCTCTGGATATAGCTGTCTGACATGGCACCAATAAATTAACCACTTCTTTCCTCTCCTGTACATAATTATGGCTATCAATGCTCAGCCATCCATCATGTCTGACAGATTCTGAGAAGGAGACGAGTATTAGATGTCCCGGCCAAGGACTACAGTCGGGGGTTGGTTTACATTTTTTCGTGCCTTGGAGATGTGTGTAATATCACCTTGGCATTTGTCACTTTTAGCCCCCCCCCCCCCAAACCCTTCTATCCCTCTCTTGACTGCTTGGGCAGCGGCCATAAACAAGTCAATCTCAACACATTGGATTAGATGTATCCGCTTAAGATAGATTGATATCCCAAACCGCGTGAGTCTCGCTTGATGGGGAAATTAATTTTACGATGACTGGTTTACTTGATCAGGGTTGCAGGGGAGGTGGGGGCTATAAATGTATCAACTATGGGGCGTGAGGAGCTGGAAACCACAGTCATGTTTCTGATTCAGACAAGTTGTGTCTCTTCTCCGCTGTATTACACACCGTGTTGTCTTTGCGTGGCAGCATCGAGAGTAATGACTTGACTGACAGTCATTTGTAATTTGCCAGCGACTTGTCAGGGGTGAAAGGCCTGCAGCTCGACTATAGGGAGACTGACAGTGAACGATATTGTATTTTCACGTCTGTCCGTCTTACAGTTAGTGTGAAATGCACAGTTTTGTAAGCAGAATTATAAATAGGCTGCATGATCAGAAGTACAAGCGACTTATCCAGAATAGAAATGATGTCCGTGGAGAAAATAAATCCTTGTAAGAAGCTGCCAGCCTTCCCATATCTAAAGGGTTAAAATGATATGGCAGTTATTGGATTGAGTTACAATGGAGCTGACCTCAGCCTATTGAGCAACACAATCCAGTCTGAGCTCCATCCGTGAACATTCATGACAAGCATCACTTAAAACCTCCTTTGTTAGAGACTAAAAAGAAAAACACTTTTCTCGCAACTTAAAGAAATATGTGATTGATTTTCTACCTTTGTGTAGAAAATCAGACACATTAAAGCTGATACACAAGAAGATGCAGTTGTATCCCCACTGAGATAAATACTGCACCTTGTCGAATGAAATCCTACCAAATCTTTGCATTGATTTGCTTTTATACCGTAAGTTGCGTAGCGCAAAAGGCCATAACTTGAGAAATAGCTGAGAGAAATTTGAACTGCAAAGTATACACCAAATGTTTCACTATGACACAAAGCAATACGCTTGTAATACATTTGTTAAATAACACTTTACAAGAGTCTACAGCCATGCCAAATGCTAATGTTTGCACAATATGCTCACAGTGGCAATGCTAACATGTTGAATAGTGTTAGCATACTGTTTACAATATTTCTAACATGCTAGCCCTTGCTCATCATAAGCACTAAACAAAATATAAATGGAGGGTAGAGTAATAGTTTTGCAGGTATTTTGCAGATTTTGGCACATTTCACAAGAAAAGTACAACATTGCTGGTGCCGCTAGAAGGAAATTGAGAGGATTATCAACAATAATAATATTTGTTAACCATTAAATGGCGATGTTTCCAGTATAGTTGCCAACATGTGTCAGTTTAATTCTGACTATTTTCATGATAATCAATGCACATTTTTAAATATCCACAGTGAGAGAGATATTTAGCAGCTATAGCCCTGACCAAATCCATTTTTCAATTTGGCATGTATAGTATTCTTTGGCAGCCTGTAGGGCAACCCACCACTGTTGTTCTGTATTCAAAAAGCAAAAAAAAGAGAGATTATTGAACAGAATGTTCCAGATAAATGAGAATATACAATGCTAATGAGTTTTGCAAAATCAGGATACTCTCCACGGATTTACTGTGTGGGCAGGTACACAGAGAAACACATACATCAAAAGATTTGCTTACATTATTCATTCGACACAAATGCATATATAACCTTTAGCATGCTTAGCTGCATTTGCATTGAATTTACACAGTAAATGTCAATCAGTGCTACACTCTGCCTGACCCTGCACACGTATGGATGTAAACACGCCCGAGGCAGGATATCAAACACTGTCGGTGCACATTATGAGATGTCTTTGTTCTGCAACAAAGGAAACATTTGCCATGCAAGTTAGGAGGCCCTCCTTCTGTCACGAGTATAGGAACACTTGTGTGGTAATGTTACATCACAGATTTCCTCCATCTTATTGAAGGACGGCCGTTTCATGGACCCCCGAGTCCTATTGTGCGACAAAGTTCAGCCATGAGAGGCAAGAAATTCAGCCTCTTGATAAACCCTCCCCTCACACCATTCATCACCAAGTGCTGCTGTACTACTGCTAGAGCTGCTGCCAAGAATGTGAAAGCACAAGGTTAGATGCAGATAGTAAATCTAAAAACTAGTGTCATCCCATTATATTCAAAGATCATGAATACAGTCAAGAGAAGAATAAGAAGCCCCCTACAGTCATTCATCAGCTTAAGTCAAATAACCATCATTTTAATAGAGAGGAGAGGATTATCAATGTTAGATATCTTCTTCACAACAGAAACAGCCATGCAAACTGCAGTCGTGATACATACATTCAAAATGAATGCTTTGGTGAAAGGCCCATAATCAGACATTTATGATGTGAACATTATGCCTCTGCACACAACTATTCTCCCTCCCACAATGCTTTTCCTACTGCCAGCAGGTTCACATAACAGTCATTTTCATCAAGTTGCTCTATTATTCACTGTCACAAAACCAACACTTTTCCTTAGGCACATAAATCTGCATGCGGCGGCTGTATCAAATGTTGCCCCTCAGAAAATGGAGCTGGGAATAATTTGCAGGTCTAAATCAGCACCACAGTTACTCAATCAGATACATGACGTGTGTGAGTGCAGGTAGGGAAAGTGATCTGCTGACTGCAGTAGTCTGTCTCTCAGTGCTTCTGTTGGTGTCTGCAGGGCCAGGCTGTTCATCAGGAGGTTTAGGTCCCTGCCACAAAAGGAACTTTTCTCAAAACACAATTGGTCATTGTCACCTGTCTCCCGGGGCCAGTTATTTTTCTGTGGTCCTACAATCGGAGGGTCGTGCACGTGGCAACATTCTCCCTTTATGCATTATTGTGCATCATTATGTCTATTCAGTAACGAGGATGTGAATGAATCACGCCTTGGAATGATTACATGAAATGTGTGATGGTGGATTAGAAGGTGTTACTGCTCTGACCTTGGAGTGCACGATGCAGTGTGTGAAGTCAGCTTTTCCACATACTGATTAATGCCTTTGATAACAAATAAATAAACAAACTGGTAGATGACAGGCATGCACGCACATTCGAGCCCAGTCTGACATCAAAATCAATATTATATCCCTTCAGGGACCCACAGTGTGACTGAGGCTCTTAGTGATGAGTTTGTAGTGACCTTATTGTACATGATGGCTTTTTTTATGGAGTTTGCACTGACGGTAGCCAGACGATGCATCATCTCTCACCTAACTGAGTAACTCAGTACATTAACTGAAGTACCTAAGAGACTCTTCAGCAAGTGTTTTAATTACATTGTAATTAATATTCATATTATACATTACAGAGAAAAAAAAGAAGCCCTTTATACTACTAAATCTATTTGGCAGATTCAGTTAAAAGATCCTTTTAAGATTAACATAACATAACAAACAGGTCAAATACTGTGTACTTTTTATACAGTAAACCAGCCAGTATTAAAACTAGGTTTTTATATATAATTTATCTTTCTAGTGATGATGTGCATATACGTATTTTATTTATTTTTTCTTTGATCTATTTTTAGCTCATGTGACCAAACCATTTCCCAATTTAGTATCAACAAAGTGTATCTAAGTTAATATAGATAGCCAATCAATAAAACAGTATACAAACAGGTACAATAGCTAGGCTGCTAGCAGGTTAATACATCAATAATCCTGAAATGTTGCAATAAATTACCCTAACAATGAAAGTTGGCTGTTTGTCTGTATATTAAGCAGATTTAATTTTTTTCATTTAATCCATTTTATAAATGGAATATCAATATTTTTACATTTTGGTATTTGTTGTCAAAAATGTTTCCATGGTTCACCACCTGGACATTATTCTGCAGACAGATTCCAGACATTTTGCGTTTTGCTCTAAAATATTCCTATGCGTACATTCCTGCAGTGGACTTTGGGGGGGAAAGTTGGGAAAGTGGGACCTCTCTGAGTGACGTCACCCTTCCTACTCACCCCCCCACCTCTCTCTCTCTCCTTCTCCGTGTCCCGTTTTTCTCTGCCTGGGGTTTCAGTCCGTGCTCGGGTCTCGGCACAGACAGACAGAGAGACAGACACACAGACAGAGAGACAGAGAAGCAGACAGACAGACAGAGTGAGAGAAGGAGTGAAACAGAGAGGGGAGAGAAAGAGGGGAGAGAGAGAGAGAGAGAGAGGGGCTGTGCGTCCCAGCCACTCCGCACTCTTCATACAGCCTCAGTCTGGCCACGTTCTATACAATGAAGATCTAACGAGCACAACTCAGAGAATATATCACTCGCGCGCTCCACGTGCGTGTATCCGTCATATCGCCCCCAAGATCGCTAAACGCGTCGCTGACGGACAACTCAAGGAAAGAAGAGAGAAGAGCGAACAAACAGGACAACAGAAGAAGAAGAACCCGAGGACGGATTTCTTTCCTCCACGTTATTTTCTTTCCTCTGGACTGTCATTTCTGGATGTAAAAGCTCTCGACCTGTCTTCGTGCATAGCAGACAGCGGACAGTTTGAGAGCGCGCACCATGGTGAGAAGGTAAGAGTGTGTGAGAGCCAGTGTGTGAGTTTGGAGCTGCCGCAGTGATTTCAGGTGTGAGCCTCAGGAAGTTGCTTCACACACAGAGCTGAGACCAGTTATACATAATGTGGACTGTCTTTATTCTCATAACGCATATAAACAAATGCTGCTTGGTGTTATTCATGTGTAATTAATTGCTGTATTATTATTATTATGAATGCGCGCAACCTTGAACGGATACAGAAGTGCTTTCCGAGCCACATTTTAAACGCCACGAATTCCCAAAAATACCACCGTTAAGTGTTTTTTTACATCTATGTTCCACATAAACTACATCGCCAAATATGCAGGTGGCATATTTGTGTTTGTGTTAAGGCGAAGAGAGCTAACTCATGTCAACATACACTTGATTTATAATAACGACTGTAACACAAAGCCTATAATTCATGCTTTATATTTTTTATATTGCGCTTTGAGAAGACTGCAGCTGATTTGTCCCCCTTCATGTTATCAGAAATACCAAACGTGTTATTTTTAAGCTCGCTGTCATGTAGATACAGTTCATTTAGTGGAAGCCTTTTCAGCGAGGACATAGTGAAGATTTTTCAAAGTGCATTCCTGTAACTCTCCAGAGATCTCTCCTCTTGTCTGCCTTATTTTTAGAACACGTTTTATTTGCGCGGGGTTTAAAGTTGACTTTGCTTTTTAAAGAACTCACAGGCAGCAGCAGCAGAAGCAGCATATCAGCGAGGCAGGCGGAGGGTTAGCCAGTCACGCAACATATTCTGTCAATCAGGTGAAAGTGAACCTTCATTTCCAGTGGAGCTGTGCACACCACCTGTGCTGCTCAGTGCTCTGCTGGGCCACTAGGGGCCCCACTCCCCTCTGCACAGGGAGGGCAATGCAGCAGAGGGTGCATGGAGAAAACTAGTTTCACATAAAAAAGCTGGAATGGTTTCCAAAGATCCCAAATTAACTGGTTTTGTATCCATCAGATTGTTGACATTGATTAAAAAAACACATTTTAGGAGGCAAAATGCTTGATCATATGCATTGTAATGTATTGCTGTGTAAGCCAAATGAAGAGACAGTGATTGAAGGTGGGGTAGCATGTGTGATTGTGTGTGTAAGGATGCAAATTAGTGTGTGTTTGCTCAAGCAATTCCCAGTTAATAGCCAGTAAGCACTCTGGGAGAGCGCCTCCACTGTCCTGCATGTTTTACAGTTCCCCGCTCAAACAGTTAGCACTTGCCCAATTTTGACACAGCACAATTAACGCCGTCACCCCACGTTCGATTTCCAATTGTGCTGGTGCGACATGAGCACTCAAAAGAAGAGGCTAAATGGATATGCATTAAGGTGGTGCTCGCCGCTACCCAAAGTCGCTGAAGGGAGGAAAATGTCTCAGTCGTGGAAAAGCAGCCATCTTCTCTAAAAGCCTCATCATCACTGCATTTGTAAATTGTTCAAAACAAACATTAGCTTTTTATTGGGAATTCTGTATTATGGTCTAAAGGGAATGAAAAGTAAAGTCAGAAAGGCTTTGTGGCAGTGTGTTTGTTTGTGTGTGTGTGTGTGAGAGAGAGAGAGGAGGATACAAACAGTTCATGGCATGCGAGCTATTAAATTGAAAAATGATGGAAGGGGTCAGAAAGTGCCTAGAAGGGAGTTGGGCAATTTTTGCGTCTCTGCCGATCTTCTCTTTCCTGCATCTCTTTGCGCCTGAAGCACATTCTGAAATCATATCCCACATTTCTGACAGAGTCCGGAAGGGACAACAGGGCAGTTTCAAGAATTTATGTTAGAGAAAAGTCAACAATGTCTTTCAGATGTCCTTTGTACTTATTGCATGTACACTCACCTGTGTCACAAGTGTTATTACAAGCAATCCTAAAAGTGCATGTTAAATAGATATCACCTGATTGAGAGCAGTACATTTAAAGTTACAAGATTTTTTTGAGGGAGTTTTAAACATTTATTTTGAACTTAGTCCGTTCACGGCGCAAAGCCCTCTTACAAACACCTCTGAGTCCCATTGTCTAAGCACAGCTCTGACTCATTGCCTCCTTTTTCTTTCAATCCAGAAAAAGTGTGTGAGTGTGTGTTTACGCGCATTTGATAGCACTACTTCAGAAATCCCAAGGCCAGAGCCCCTATTACAAGTGTGGAATGAGAAATCAACACTTACATTACAAAAATGGACGCGTAAACATAGAGGCCACAATTATCAGGCGCCGTGGTGTTGGAGCTGGAGGAGCTGGAGTGCCAATAGGTCTGTGAGCAATCACCCCCCTCACCGCCTGCCCTCTGTAATCCAGTGGGTGTATTCAGGCTTATTTTGTGCCAGTAACAGCCCTTAACAGCTACCCACTGACGGGCAGGCTGCGTTTGACCAGTAGAGGTTAGAGAGCTGTATGTGCCACAGCAGTTTTGGTATCTTCTCTGTACATGTGTGTACATGCATTTCAGTTCCATTTCCTCATGTTCAAATCGCGATGTGTGCGCCTGTGCGTCAGGGGCCTGCAGCCGACTACACACCCACTTCACAGAGGCCGGCTTGATGCATTGTGACAAATGAGAAAGCAGTTTGATTTCGCACAACACTGAGCTGCACTCCAGCATAATGAAGTGATCATGACTTTACCCTTGGTTCACTTTGGCCGCAGTCCCGCTGTGTTTTTCCCTCCATTCAATCGCTTCACTCACTTATTTACTTGGCAAGCATTTCCTCCCGTAACCTCTAGTACTGCATAACTAGCGTCAAGGGTGGGTTGCTTGATAAAAACCACCGCTACGGGGCATTGCTTTTACACATAGGGGAACGCTAGCAGTTTTTTTATTGATATTCAAGTTGCCACTGGGTTGGAATAATAAGAAGACTATTTTCACGCCAAGGCAACATCACCTCTACTGTCCATCACCCTGTCAGGGCAGAAAGCTGCGGCGTAAATATTATCTGGCAGAGGAGGGAGTGCAGGGCTATTCACATATTATTATTTCTTCCTCTTAAAATGTCCCCATCTTTTCAACTTAATTTCACAACTTAATGCGTCTCCCTCAGTGATATTTACGTGCATGTAACACTGTTAGATTTGACGTTGGGACAAGCTATTCAAGGGGGGGTGGGGGGTACCACTGTGACAGAAACAGGGAGGACTGTTTTTCTGCCGCAGCTGTCCATTACTTGCAGATTGGGTTTCAGCAGATATGATGGATGCCAAACGCCTGTAGCCAGTTGTGAAGACGTGGAGGGGGAGGGAATTCGCTGCCATGGATTTGGATCGGGGTCAGTGGCACTTGGCAGGGGATTGGAATTCTGCCCTTGACCTCCATTTTGGATCATCCCCCTATCCAGCTTCTAACGGCCTGTCACTTTTAGCACTTGGAGAGAATTAGAGCTAATTGGAAGAAAATTAAGGAGGGATTGAAAGAAAACTCCAATATTGCAGGAATAAAAGTGATGGGTTATAAAAACGCAGCTCGGGGATATTTTTTAAGAATTAATTCTGATTGTGTTGCAACCAAAAACATTATTTCCTTTAATGCCCTTTCCATTGTCTCATTTTCTCTTATCTTAATTTTTTTTTGGAAAGGCTGAGAACAGAATCCGCTGAGGTTCATTTGAATAACCGCCAGAGTAAAATAAAGAGGAAATAAAAGCTTGAGGAAGAAATAGAAGTGGCGGCCGGCCCTGTGCATTCATGTCACACAGCTTTATCAAATTATTACACAATAGCAGCCACACAAGTGATGGAATTTCAATTAAAGTATGACAGTTTCCAAATTTGTTTCTGCTCACAAGAGAGCGGGTTTCGTTTCATGCGTTTGTGCGGGCGAGGCAGTGGACGGTGGGTAGGGTCTCTTACAGACTACATATTTCCCAGTCTATTTTCTCCATCCATTCACTCACCCCCACCCTCCATCCAAAAGGGAATGACTTAGCTGAAACACTTTTTGTTCAGAAGCACTCCGCCGGGCAAAAATGGGGTGTTATGATAAAAGGTCTCTGCGACAAGAAGTCAAAAATGGAGCCTTAAGTTGATAGGCTCTTTCCAAGAACAATTACGCTACCTGCTGTGCCAAATAGAAGGGTGCAAGAGATAAGTGCAAGGGAGGGGAGTGCAGCTCAGGCTGCTGGCTAGCTCGTAAACTGAGAAAGAGCAACGTATATATACGACCACGGATATAGGACTGTTTCAGAGCTTTGTAACACAGAAAAACGTGCCAAACATGAGCAGACCCACACAGGGATGAGAGAGACTTTCCGCAGCTAATCCTGAGAATAGACAAATCAAAGTGTTCACTGCTGCATAAAGATATACAGTATATACATATCCAAGAGATACGCCTACAATTGTAACTCACTTATATTTTAAATTAGGCTTAAGAACAATTGTGATTGAGATTTTGCCATTTGCATTTTGCAGAGAGACTACCACTGGAATCGGCAGAGAGGAGTAAATCCCATTAAAAGGTGCAGTGACATTGCCACATAGCAATTTCACGAATGAGGAATGCATTTAATAGTGGATGGATTTTTCATAATTTGGAAGTGTTTCCACAATTCGTGCCATAATTCTTGAAGTGACATGTGCTGTAATGGGATCCAGAACCTGCCAACGGGGAGACATTTAAACATGTATGAATATCTTACACGCAGAGTGAGAAACATTGTACAGAAAAAGGCAGGGAATTAATAACTGATGAACACCCCATTTTTATTAAATATTGGTGCTGTAGGATTCCTCCCTGTCTTTGTTTATTTCAGATTCAAACCCCTTCATCTCTGCAAGGTTAGGAGTCGACGTTTAAAGTCTGTGTAACCCCGGCATTCTCCCTCTACTCAATCTGCAATTATAGCTAGCTGCTTTGAAGAGGCCAGGCGGAACTAAAATGACTTTTCATGTCCGGTATAATGAGTGCCATTTGGAAGCGAACATGTAGAGAGAGGGTGAGAGAGATAGAGAGAGTGAAAAGAAATGGAGGGAGGGGCAGAAGGAGGGAGAAAAGGGGACAATCAGTGAATGAAAATGGCTTAGGTCACCTCTGGTTCTGACCAGACGGCCCGGACCTTTCCTCTCAGATGAATCCAACACATTTCACTGAGTTTCTCCCTCTCTTGTACTTGTGACTCCATCTCTCCTGCCAATGGTCTCCATTCGTTTCTCATCAACGGTCGCTTAGCAGCTTTAAGGCGGATTACAAGATGAATTGCAGGGAGCGAGACGCCGTATATTCTCTTTAGGGGGGGCCAGTGCTGCCAAAAGGCCAGAGCTGAGCGCCGTCACCTGGGCTAGCAGCTGGCTATCTTTTACACTTCCCTCGCTAATGAGGCCAGACAGTTGGGGTTGAAGTTATAGCGCGGGCTGGATGCTGTGTTGGTGATCTATTATTTAGGCTCTCGTGGGGAGGCTGGTCTAAAGAATTTCATGCATGCGTTTTGCCAAGCAAATGGTAGCCCGGGGGGAATACACAGCTATGTGTGGGAAAGAATGAGCCAGTATTAGAGTCTAATGCGAGCTGCTATGTTTCCTTGTCCTGTCCGTTTCAAACTTGCCAAGACCTGAAGGAAACTTTTAAGTCATGTTTTTCTCGTACAGATGTGCCTCAATGATGCTAGCATCTGCTGCTAAATGCTCAATCAGTGTTCCATCCTGCCTTCTTGCCTTCATTTCTCTCCTCATTGTAATATTTTAAGGATGACAAATGAATGCGCCTCCAAAAAGCCATCACAGAAGAACGGGTGTATTTGTTCCGTTCTCCTTTCATGTATATTTCAGGATCTATTTCAGAGGGGTTTCGGGGGTTGCATCAGGCATTACATATAACACTGCGCAGACGGGCCTTGTTTATATTTAGGCAGGCCAGGAAACTATGGCACACATGACACCGCTTATGTATTTATAGAATAATAGCAGTGTTTAAATTGCCGTAGGTATTAAGAGTTGCGAGAAAACATGCACTTATTGACATTGAAGAAGAAGAAGCATACTGACCCGGTACCAATAACATAATCAGCTAATAATAACGTTTTATGACCAATAAGGCATTTAGCAATAAGCTATGTTTGGATTTTAGAATATGTAAATCTATTGGTAGATGAGATGGCAACAGTTAAACATAGAAAGGCAGATTTAGCCAAAGCTGTTTAGCAGACTTAAGTTACTCTTAAATGAAGTTCCTGCTGAATGGCTCAAGATAGCACAAATAGCTCGAGAGTTATAGAGGGCAGAAATAAGCTACACATACCAAACCCCATGAAGTCACCATATTATTTATGACTCTGCATGTAACACAGACAGATCATGAGAATTTAATGTTGATATTTGCACAGGCCTGAAATAGGCAAGGGGACAAAAAAGGGGACCTGAAGTCTTGAAGTGAGAGAGTTACTGCAAGAGAAGTGAGCCACAGGCACAGCACGCCTATCCATTCACCTCACACCTAGAGAGACATTTTGCACACTTTGGAGATCCATGAAATCTTCAAACCCTACAGGGGGAAGTAAAATGGAATTTCCTTGACAATTAAGATTTTCCACATACATTCCTCATGCTCTTTAAATAAAGTCAGGTGAAGGGCTAGTATAACCCAAGCATGCCTCTCTTAATCCTCCACCCAGCTCTGCCTTGTCCTTGCATGTGTTCCCCTGTCAATGTATCCTAAAAAAACATTCCGAGTTTCAGTGTCGCTGTAACGGGACACTATTGTGCCCCGTGTGTGTGAAAGGGAGAGTTTGTACGGTGGGAATTTAAATGGTTTCGTAATGCTTTTCTATGAAAGGTGAACACAACATGCTACTTGGGTTACATGATGTAAGATTAGGTCCCTGGGTAGCAAAGGCTAATGAGAGGTTTGGTTCAAGATGTGACGGCTACCTCTTTGGCATGTGTACAGTGCTGCAAGGATTTCAAAACAGGCAATGGAATAAGTTGAGGGGATATAGAAAGGTATGCAAACAAACATACGCATTAACATGATTAGCAGGAGTAAAGATGAGGATAAATGAAAAGTTATGAAGAGTCAAAATATAGACACAAACGCGGTTTGAAAATAGACGCATTCTTCTTTGCCAAAAGACGATATCTACAAAGTAACTTGGATTCAAAAGTGAACGGTTTAAATAACTCTCTTGAGAAAAATCCTCGCACAAATCTCCTGACGATGAGATTCAGATTGACTGTGAAATGGCTTATCTCTTTAAGACTCGTCCGTATTTGATGGTTTGCCTCGGGTCTAGACAAATTTAACTGTTGGCCGTCACACCTCAAGCTTTTTATAATGAAAGTGGATTTCCCTTATGCCTTTCCAGTGACAGACCAAGAAGAGTGTGTCTGTTTAACAGTAAGAGCCTCACAGTGTCACAGTGTACAGAAAGGTTCCATGCAAGCACATAACAATGCAATCCCTTTCTTCTTGTGCCCCCCCCCTCCTCCCTGTTTTCCCACCCTCTGCCGTCTTTTGGACACCTTCCCGAATGTCTATTGTGATAAGCTAAACACAAATCTGTGAGGAGGATGTCCTGCGCTAGCTGCTAGCCCCAGTGTTGTGGGGACTGCCAGCCTGCATCACACTGCACCAGGGAATTAACCTCTTCTTTCATATTGTATATATTTTAGCAGCAGCTCCTCCAACAGAGCTGCGGGGGCAGTATACATGTTGCCAAATTACTGACAGCTTCTCTCCGCATAAATATAAAGTGACAAATATATCTGTCTCCAATGCATATGGCTCTTCTGCAGCCTTTACAGAGATAAAAGGGCATGACATTTTTTTTTTAAAAGCCAAGTTAGTGGATGTGAGAAGTTAACTAAAGCAGTGTAGTTCAGTGAATGGGACATTACAACATTGTCACAGTTTGTGACCTTTCTCATTTGTTCTGACAAGCCAGGGTTCCTCTCTGTCAAAATGGCCTGCGCTGTTTGTAAGCGATTCCTCCCTTCCTGTCCCTTTCTTTTTTACCATCTGCAGTGACTGCATGACGCCACAGCTTCTGTGTCATCAGTGACAACACTCTCACACACACACAGGGACCAGACAAGAGCGGAGTGGAGAGGAAGAAAGAGCGAGACTGTGAAAAAAGAGAGCTCACTTCAGCCTTTAATTGTGTCTCTGAATGTGTCCCAGTGGACTTCATTACCCAGGCATCTTAAGAAATCTCACTTGTTTGCTCTTGGAAAAGCGTTTGTAGATCGTTGTGTGTCTGTACAGCGGCATGAAGCGCTTCAGAGGGGCTAGTCAAAATGTCTCTGTAGCACAGATTTGAGCAGCCTGTAAAGCTGATGGTTTCTCTGCAGTGAGAAAGTTGTGATGATTATGTGCTGAGCTAATGGTTATGATGAATGTTTGTAACAGCAGCAGATATGAAGGACATTTACATTTAACTTTAAATAGTATGTTTATTTTTGTTTAACTAGACATTTATTGAAGAATATGAGGAGAAACTTCACATGTACCCATATTTAAGTCGTGCTAATGAACTGACTGATTAGGAAATGAAATATATAATCTATTTTTAATAGTCACATTTTCTTGGATCGTGACATTAGTCATTTGAGAAATGTTTGTGATAAAAACATCCTTCCTTTCACAACGTAAAGGCAGATTTTAGTGACGTGTTCAGCTTCCGCAGACCTTACCGGAGCACTGGAGGTAATTTTTGACTTCATTAAATCTGAGGCTTCAAAAATCTACAGCATCTCTGCATAAAAACACAGCAGGAGAGGTGATTATCTTTGGAAATTAGCTCACTCATTTAGAGCTGTGTGGATGCAGATGCCTCCGTTCAATGGAAGCCTATTATTCCAAACGACTCTCATTAAGCCATAGTGAAATAAAGCAAGCTGTGGAAGCAGTGAAATAAAAATCTTTAGACTGGTTGTGCAGAACTCGGCGGCGGTGAGCTGCGCTTGTCTTCATTAAGAGCTCTGACGTAACCGGTGAAAGGCAGAAAATGACTCGGTGCCGAAAGAGAAATTGTATGGAGCTGATTTCTATCTCTTCAGCCCTGTGAGAGGTTATTTAGTGTTTGTGCTCTGAGCCGAGGAACCGACAATGCAGTCTGAGCTTAATGAGTGACTTTAGCTAATTCTGCAAGAGGCACAGCTGATGCTTAATTTCTGTATTTCACCTTCTGATCAGAAGCTCTTTTCTATAACATTCATCCGCGTCACCGTCCCTATTAGTCAAGCTGTGTTCACTTCTATATGACACCAGAGAAAATCACACGCTTTTACCATGGCCCATGATACTGGTTCCCACAGAAGATTTAGCAAATCCACACACATGCCATTGCCATGTTAATTACAGCCAGCAACCTCCTCTACTTCATAATAAGTGTCAAATATGTATAAAAAACACCTTTTGCGAAACAACCATTACATTCAGTACACTTTTAACTTGGGGCATCGGTTGCCAAAATGTGCATGATCAAAGTAAATTCATTAAATATTTGCACAAACTAAAACTATAAAAAGTGTCTGTAAAACAAACAGACATGTTTTTTTCCCTTCTATAACATGAAATAAACAGTGTAATGATAAGTTATACAGCGGGTTTGACACATGCTGTTCTTTTTTTTGGTAAATGATTTGGATTATTTCAAGCCTGTAGTAGTTGACAGCTTTAACCAATGCTGCATAACTAAGCACCATGGGACCGAACAGCATCTGGACATGTTTTTTCTTCCCAGGATCCATTTCATGTGTTAAACACCGGGGGAGCACAGTGAGAGGAACGAGGGAGATTAGATGGACTCTTGTCAAATGAGCAAAAGTACTGATGTGTCTACCGGCTCCCTGCGGTCTCCACAACACAGCAGGTGTCCCTCATTTGCATCTCCCCTGAGCTCCACCCCCTCCCTCCCCCCGTTTCCGTTTATTTATGACAACGGCCGCAGGTGCAAATCAGATGACTGTCAATGTTGAAGGTTTCTTTAGCATGGCACACACGCACCAGCCCAACAGACTGTTTTCAGAGTGTTTCCCAGTTTATTACTGCCCTATGATAACCTCCGCTCATAGATTCATGTGCTGTTTGGCCGCGGCCCTAAACATCAGGGAAATGATGGAATGTACACATTAAAATTCGATCTCCTGCATCAGTACATCCAGCGCTGGTCAGGGCGGTGACTATAAATTGCGGGCCATTATTTTCGATTAACCACACTGACACCACGGCCCATCACATTTCTTCTTATTTTTACCCCTGTCCCAGCACTGCCATATTTTCATTGCTGTTTCATTTTAAATTGTCCCGAAGTGTGATAACACAGACCAGCAAACCTCGGTACACAAGCCAGCGGTCAGCGGGCGATCTTATTAATCGCAGAGCTGTGATAACAGTCGTTGTCTACGTCCTCAGTCGGTATCTCGATCTTCAGGCACATCCTTCCCAATGCCTGAAGAGCAGAAGCCGTCATAGTGGGCGCTAAAAGGGCAATGACTTGACATTTTATCACGGATATGCCGGAAAAGTTCAAGTCTATACATCTGTGGTACAGCAAAGTATTAAAGAAGAATAGCAGACTGAGCTCGCAAATGCAATGTAAACTTTCTTTACAATCATGCTAATTCTGAAACAGAATTGTGGTGGTGGAGTCGTTTCAGAATCCTTCTTAGGAGAGGAAATTGGCAATCATGAAGAGTAAATAAAAAGCCTTCATATTTTAAAGACCCTGGTATGCATGCATATAAACATAGGCAGCATGCATGTTAATTTTAATGTGCCAGATAAGCCAACCTTGAAAGCTTCACATTGTGTTAAACATAATATGCATATATGATCAGGTCAGATGCCAGTGAACATCAGGGAGAGCAGATGCACAACACAAGAGCAGCAGTTTATATGACAATGTTATCAACTGCTCATTCTGTGAAATAATAGGCAGGCTCCCAAAGCAAGGAAACAGCCAGAATCATAGGCATTGCATTGCCCTCATTAATAAGCTGTTTCATAATAAATTTTTCCCTGACTGTGTTCTTCAGGTTAAAATGCAGTTAGTTGATACAAAAATCGGTAACTAAAACATTGGCACTAAAAAAGCCAAAGAGTGAAGTGCGTCTGTGAAAGCTAAGCTCTTGTTTTGACATAAACAAATGGTTGTGTCTGTGAGGAAAGTCGTTTTTTTTGTTTTGTTCTTAATGAGTTTATTGGTAATCAATATGGCCTCTCGTTCACCGGCGTGTGACACTGAGGCCGTGACCCAGGAGGGACCCTGAGAGTGTGGGGATCAGGGAGGATTTGGAAGTGGCTTAGCCAGACTGGAACGTCCTAGATTCACCTGGTGAGTCAGATGCAGGAAATGAAAGCTTCTTGCTGTAATTTATTCATGCAACTGGGAGACTTTTATTATCATATTCCTCATTTCTTATGTTACTGTGTATTTCCTCTGTTCTGCGGGACATGCCAACTGCTTTGGCTTGCCACCAACTCTCTCTGAAAGCAGACCCCCTCAAAGAGCCTGGTCTGCGTCCTTGTCAAATCTTGCACATAATGCTGGTTCGCCCTGTCATTCAAAGCCTCTTCACAGAACCTCTCTTCCAGTGATTTTGTTAGCATCCTGCTGACAGAGGCACTTTTTGGTATTGTTTCTCCAGGAAGATGGGGCCGGGCCTCCGGTTGGGGGTCAGAGCAGTTGACCCCACTCTGGCGGGCTTCTCAGTCTGCCTGCAATGATTTTATTCAGCCCGCTCAGTGGAACAGCGGGGTGTGACCCAGCTGATGTGGCACTGCCAACGTTGATTTCATTGAGGAACCCAAAGAGCCTTTGAGAGGCGCTGATGAAGGGAGCCGGATGTTTAAAAAGTCACACTGCTGAGCCTCAGTCTGTTGATTTTTTGGTTTGTTATGCAACGTGTGATTCAATGGAGCTGTAATATGTCACAAAATATATCGTCTTTTCATCATGGTTCATGTCAAACACTCCCTATGAAATAGCACATCATTCTCTTTGTTATTTTCTAGCCCGATACAGAACAAAAGAGGGAGAGAAGAGGATATCTGGCAAACGAAAAACTATTTGGGCCAGGTGCCAGACTCAAGTCAAGCATGTGAGCTCAATAAAGCACACTGTATCGATTCGCCAGTTATTCATTATTTGTTTTGGATGTAGAGAAAGTTCTTTGGAAAATGATTTTGTTGTGCAGTTCAGACTCTAAAATAAATGGTGAGACAGATCATCAATGGCCACAGAATATGATAGTAAATGGCCTGATATTGATTTATTTCCCAAAGCGCCCCCCCCCCCCTCCTTATAGTTAAACCAAGACCAAGCACTCTCCTGGGTATTGGATTTGTGTCCACCTTGCTTTCAAATGTGAAAATAAGGATTTATTTTCTACTGCAGCGTGATTGATGCGTATAAGAGAGCATGGATTTGTCTAGATGAATGGAGACGGAGAAAGGATATACATCACACCGCACCTAATATCTATCGTGACAACAAACAGCCTTGCTAGTAGTAATATGCAAGCATGTACACCGTGAAACTGCACAAACGGCAGCTTTGTTTACTGCGTTGAAAATAAATGGCAGAGGCCCCGCTGTCACTCACAGATGGCACTTCCTCTGAGAAAAAAGAAATGCAGAGCCAGTGACTCGTAATAATGTGCTGGCATGGCGGCAGCCATTTTGCACAACCTCCGGAGGCACTGATCGTCACAGAGAGGCGTTGGCATTGTGTTGGCACTGGCCTGACCGCAGGCTCCGAGCAGAAACTGATAGCCGGGCCGGAGCTCGTCAGGCCGGACGCTCATCACTCCTGACATCTGTCCATGCCATCGCTCTCCCTTCGTCTTCAGCTGGCCTCTGAACACTGACCTTGGGATCTATTTCTCTGTTACTACCCCCCCCTTTCTACAGTATGTCCTCATTTGGCACTGCTTCCTTGTGTGTTGCTTGGAGGCTATCATTTAGCCTTTAGCCCTCGCTTTGTGGTTAACATGACTTGCAAATCGATGTTTGAGCACTGGCATGCCCCCCCCCCCCACCGCTCTATTTGGATTCTTGCCTTCATGCAATATTGAGTAGATGCAGTCCATGTCTTTTCTTTTATCATATCTCATCTTATATGTTTTGCTTTACAGTGTGTTGATTAAATATTAAAATTATATATACATATACATTTCGCAACTACGCCCTGAAATAACAGGTTTAGGTTTGTTGTATTTATAAAAAAGATAAATATGAACTCAAAACTGATTTCTGCCTGGAGATGGTATGATATTTTTATTTTGTTTTTTTGCCAGCAAGACAAAATAAAAAAATAGAAAGAGACAAGCTGCCACACAGCGCTGACAGGCTGGTAGGAAATGTCTGACATGATGTGTTGTGAGGGAGAGCTGCTGCTGCTCGACAACATAAAGAAATGGTCAGCGTGGAAATCTCATCCAGACACACAAATGGCACCCTGACTCAATCTGGGTTGTGAATGACAGGACAAATATGATCATCAGCTTCTATTTACGTTAAGGGACGAGGAGTTTAAAAGCTCATGATTTTATCCTCCTTCCTTTCTATGAGAACCAACACTAGCCTTGCTATTTTAGAGAGACTAGGGGGGTCTTTGGGGAGATTGTGTGTTTGCACAGAGCAGCTGAGATATTAAAAGAGCCAGTCAGACTCCCACACAATCATAAATCATTTTTGCTGAATAGTTTTTGCTCCTGAGTCACCACTTTAATAAAAATCCACAAATCAGTTGCATTCACAGCAGAGCATGTTGCATTTTCTTGGCTTGCATTGCACATCCTTTTACATTTATGCTACTGTGAGTCATAAGTGGCCCCTACCCCTGGCCTCCCTTATGAGGTAATTAAGCCCCTGGTTGTTTGTTTAGCTGTCTGCATGTGTGTCCTGTATAAAACACCAGGGGGGCATATGTTCTTCCTACCATAAAGCCATTGAAACAGCGGGACATGAGTGGTGAGGAGGGGTCGGCTGTGCATGTGTGTGTGTGTGTGTGTGTGTGTGTGTGTGTGCTCTAATTAGGCAGGCTGCAGTGTGTTAGCCTCACTGGGCAACAGCCAGCTGGGAGCATCTGGAGACGTCTCTCATACTCAACAACTTCCCCGCTGCACACATCCACCAAATTTGAAAATATATCTATGGAGCAGCGGTGTGATAAGAGCGTGCAGGTCAGGCATGACGGGTCAGATGCACAGCTATTTAAGTCCACCACATTTTGAGCTTCCCTCACATCACAGCCCCCCACCATGCTCTGTCTGGAGTCCCTGTTTTAGAGTTGCGGGTCTCTCGCGTCTCTCTCATGACTGGAATGCCAACAGAAGAGAGGGGAGGACCTCATTCCTTCGAACGGCTTGACTCCCAATGACGCGTCTCCAAGGGCCAGAATAATTTAGTTTCAAAGCAAAGCCAATATCTTAAATAATCCTTGCAGACTCTTGTAATCACTCTGCTCTCTGTGTTTGATCTGATTGATAAGAGAGCTTTTGTATACACTTCTAATTTCTGTAGTCTTGAAACTTTACTATCCACTGCCATATAAACAGAAGAGCTTTCTCCAGTTAATATCAATGACATACTTCAGCTGTTCCCACTCACATCCAACTCAGCTTCCTGCGTAGGTGCACACTCAACTGAACGAGATACATCACTTCCTGTGTATCGGCTAAATATATTAAGAGGAATGCTTCGGTCACACAGTGTAGAGAGGGAACACAGCAGAGTTGGAGTCTCAGTATTCCTCCTGTACAGAGAGCTCAGTAAGCCAACTGAAATAGTGTTTTCTCTGGGCTATTGATTATCTAGTTAGGCCAGTAAAAGCCAGGGACAAGACAGCCACTGAGCTCCTTCCTCTGGCTTTCCATTGCATGTTAGTGTGTCTGCGCTCTCACTTTTCTCTCCCCATCATGCTCTTTTCCCCCCTCCATTCATCCAAATCCTCTCTGTGCACTGTATTTGTCGCCCTCGTTTCTTGTGATACTCTTATGCGTGTTACTATTCCGCTCACAGAGAGAATACCGCTTGCAGAGTTAGATCACAGGAGCCCAGCTGTTCACAGTCAAGGGGCCGCTTCTTTTATTAGCCGTCAGAAGCCGACCTGGTAGGGCCGTCAGTGAGAAAGAGTGGGTGGCAGGAGGAGGAGCGGGGGGCACAGATTTCCCCAGCTGTTAGTCCACAAGCTCTGCCCCCTCTGTCAGAGATTAAGTAGATCAGCGGGAACGCAAGCACATCCACAAAGGCGAGACAAGACAGCTGACAGAAAATTGATTGAGACGGTCTTCCTCAAGGGTGAGAGTAGATGGACTACCAACGTTTTGTATTTGGCTCAGAACTGTAAAGTTTTGCACACTGCACCACAGTGGCATGAGCACAAGCCAGTGAATTGCAATGCCCTAATAATCCTCCAAATACCCCTCTCCTGGCTTTATTTCCCCCCACCATCTCACAAACACATGCCGCCTTTCAGTCTGTGGAGGACTGTTTACTAGTGGACCAGCAGTGTAGAGGGACACAAAGGACCTGAGTGTAACATTATATTCCTAGCCATATAACCATTGTGCCATTTTTACGATATTATTTTCATTAAGATTGCAGGGTTGCTTTTCTTTCTTTGTTGTGCCTACCCCTCTATATGCTTCAATTCCAACCACAGTGGAAACAAAAACCACTCAAAAGAAGTGGCAGTGATGAGAGCAGCACAGAGTGCTCCCATTTTGTATGATTACATTTACTGAGACAAGAGAGCATGCTGTGTTTTGGAAAACATGTTGCAGCGGGTGCTGAGAAACTTCACCATTTCTGAAATAAAATGAAAACCCAAGAGGTGTTCAATAGACTTGACTTATGATGTGAAAAGGGGTCTTGGGCAAGTCTTTACCTAAAGTCTCTTTTGCACTTAAAATACTCAAGATGTCTGTGTTGTATTTGCATATTTATGAGGAATGGATGTCACAGTGATTAAGTTAACTGGGAGCCAGTTCTGCAGAGTGTGGATAATGAAATCATATAAAATGTGAAAGTCAAAGGACATTTTCTTTAAAACATATCTCCTCCAAACTGAGGCAGAGTTGGTGACATTTGGTTAAGGATTTGGATTCAGTGAGATGGACATTTATTTGATGATTCGCGTGATGAAATAGCTGCTACCATTGTTGGACCATGGTCAAAATGCCATGAGACAACATTGCATGATAAAAGTGTTGCACAAGCACAGAATTTTTTTTAGCTCAAAAGCCTTAAACCTACAAGTTGTTTTTCTGACACAAAGACAAATTCAGTGCGTAAACATGCAGGCGAGATATTTTCACCATGCATTCATGATGTGTTTCATAAAAAGAGCCAATCTGGCCTTCATTACTTAGTGAGACCAATGTAGCTCAGTGGCCCTAGACAAGTAATTAGAGTTCACACTGAGACCTGTCTGTAAAATACAGTCATTATCCCAGCCAAAATACAACCTTTCGAGGTCACATCACTTTCTTTGCAGCAGTAAAGCAAGGTTATTCCTGCATTGAGCCTCTATTATAGTAGCCCCTATCCACTTCCCAGCATTTTATGGAGCACAGGGTGATTGGGGGGCGACAGAGATTCAATAAAAAAAGTGGTAACACAACTGGCTCAACACAATGAAACCACATGAGCGTGACAAACATATTTTTTGGGTGGAATTTGTGCTTGATTATAGTATCATGTTACACCCCAGTGTATGTGCTGCATGGGCAGAATACAGTTGTCCCCTGAATTTAACAAGCGCCTCCTGAATGAAGCCCCAAACGAGGGCACCACATTCTTTACAGCCCCCTAAAGAGCTAATCAGTCACCTTGCAGTAAAACACTAGAGTTTATATTGGGCCTTTGCACACAATAGTCCCAGTGTACACTTGTTGTCAAGCTCAAAGTTGTTGGAAAGAATAACACTCATCCTGTTGCTGTCTATGTGATTAGTGAATGCAACCAGGGGGTGAAAAAGGCCATCATCTGAGATGTCAAAAATGAGTTCTGATGTTTTTCTTGCAACTGAAGGCTGGACTCTGGATAGAAGTTTCTAACAACAATGGTCAAATGTCACTATAAAGATTGTGCTATTGTGCGATAGACGTGATTTTTCAATAAACTCCCCTTTCTGAATCAGCAAAACATCCTGCAAAACTTTTTCAGAGATGCCTTTCACATGGCTCCATTGGGATGCTTCCGTTGTCTGTCGAAAATGGATGACGAAAACAAACATTCAAGTCTGTGCCAGTGTTTTGCTAAGCTGAAATTAAACTACTTTAACGTAGATTAGTTTTGTTTGGGGTTGGAACGTTTTTTGCCAAGCTGTTGGCACACTGATAATTACATAATGAATCTACTCAACAACGGGGCTTCTTGAGTTTCTCATTATAAAGATTTACCGAATATGTTTCCATAAATAAACTTCTGAGCAGAATACAATTCCCAGGACGCATCGTGATCAAACTGTCTCTCAGCATGAGACAGGCTGTACGTACAACATACCACTGAAGGGTAGGATGACCCCACTCATATATAAAAACACACCTTCCTTAATTCATCACACATAATTCCCTCAGCTATTGACCTCTGACCCCTCCCTTAGGCTGTGTTTGTGTTGAGGGCGACCTGCCTCTGTCTAAACCGTCACTCTGCAGCCTCCCCAGAGGGACACATGTGCTGCTAAAGCCTCTGATGGCGAATCCACCCTCTGTAGCCAGCATGTGTTTCTGTCTCTGTCTGTACGTCTATCATTGTCTCCTCAGTCCTCCAGTGTTTTAGGCATGCTGCTCATTAGCCAGACAATGGCCACTTACGATGACATGTCGTTCAGGGCAATATGTCAGAAAACCCCTGGGATGAAAGAAAGGAGGGTGGCAGCAGACAGAGTGTGCTTGGAAAGAAAGAGGAGAGGTGACTGTGAAGGGAATGACAGGGAGAGACAGCTTGAGAACAAAAGAAACACTGTGTGCAGGTTTTGCATTACAACAAGCCCTGAATAAAGAAACAGCAGGACCTCAGTTCAATCTGCCTCTCTGCACGGTTAACGTTACAAGCCATGAGTCACAATGCCCTGACCTCTGTGCGTGTGAGACGTAGTAGTACAAGCCTCAGCTCCATGCATGCACCAGCCGCACCTCTGCAGCCCAAACTGAGGCCGGCGCTCCATTCAGTGTGTGCCGGCTCCCCTCCCCTTACATCACCGCGTCTGGAGGCGGAAGGCGGGGTACAAGATTAATGATGGTGCTAACCGCGTATTTATCATCCGGCTGGAGAGTAATGCGACACCTTTCTAATCTGAATATATTTCATTGGGCTGTTATGGCACTCAGCCCTAGGCCTCATGTGTGTGTGTGTGCGTGTGCAAAACTGGAAGTGTATTTGAATGTTAATCATATCTGCATAAGATTGTGCGTGAGAATGTGTGCTCGTAAAAGGCATGCGAGTACTGAGATACCGAGCAGCCGCCATGAACGCTGTCTACCCCGGCCAAACGGCCCCCGTGGTAATTAGATAAAGATGAAGTTCCTCTTTCGAGCACGTTGGGGCCACGCTCCCCCAGATCCTCTCCTATGATTCCCAGTTGTCTTATCAGGTGGACACCCTCCTTCCATCCTCCTCTCCATCTCATTCTCCTTGCTACCTCTTTTTTGGCACTCAGCAGAAATCAAGATGGATGTCTCCCCACCAGAGATGTGGACTGGAGATAAGAAATGTGCAAGGCCAGGATGGGGCCTGATATGGCCTGCATTGGGCCGCTGCCTGTTAGATTGGCTTTACTGTCACCAGTGCTGAAGAGCTATAGAGGAACTGTGAAGTATAACGACCTGCTTAAGAGCATTTCCGCTGTTAAAGTAGATGTTATATCAGAGCTTAGGGATGCACAAGAAAACAAACAAATTGTCTTTCTTACCCTATGTCATAATTACAGTTCCCGTACTAAACCATGCATGTTGGAGAATCTCAAACCAAGGGCGCAACAAAGTGCATGAAATATCTTCTGCATTCATTTTCTGTTTCGGTGTTTGGTTTAACACATAGGGGTCAAAGTGTGGTCATGTGCACTTCTACAGAAATAGCTTAAAAAATAAGATGTAGCACTGGTGATGGGGAAAAAAGGATTTGCACAATTCAGTAAGAGCATATAACGACACACATTAAAGTAATTAAATGTCTAAGTCCATAGCTAATTACAATCATTCACAAGGTACAGTCTTAGCTTGCACTCACAGGAATATCCATCTTAAGCGTTTCACAGTATGAAGCACACCAGCAAACAATAGTCAACAATCACACCGGTGATGGAGACGTTGAAGGGAAGTACACACAGCACGCTTTCTCCCACAAAGAGGTTTTCTCTCGGAGATTATGGCTTTTGCATTATTGTGTACAATCTGCCATTTATCCAAGTGAATGTGTTTCAGACTCTGAAGCTTATTGCGCGCCGCATTGTTCTAGTTCATTGTACAGAGACAAAGAGAGTAAGGGAGTTAGACGATGATTTTCCAAGGCATCTTAAAGACTAACTAACCTTCTCAGCTACCCATGATTACAATTATTCCATCACAACAGCAGCTGATAAAGGACCTGAATATATTATTACGTGAAGCTCACATTTCAGATCTGTTGACAGCAGATAGTGTTGATGCATTTGCTCTAATAACTAGATTTATTGGGATTACACAGTTCGTATGCCTGTCATTCTCAGGTACATCAATGCGGCTTGGAGTCACCTTTGCTTGACACATAAAGCCTGTTTATTTTAGAGGCACAAAGGGAAGAGATTAGCCAAAAGTGACATCGAGTATTTTTGGTAAAGCGTGAAGTTATTATGAGGAAATATTATGCCGTCACAATCAAATATTCAACCTTAGTTTCATTATCAAACATTTGCTGTTCCACTACTTTCTTTACAGGGGTTATATAACCATACTGTATGAATATTTTGTATTAGATTCCAGCGCCTTATTAATTACGTTTTGCCGGTAATACCCAGCATGCTTGTAGGTCACGTCCTGTGGAAGGCTGCCATGCTGCTTTGCAGGAGTGTACAGGTGTCTTTAGTGGCTAGATACTCAGCGTCGATGCCTTTACAACATTCCAACAATGGATTAACAGTGTCACTTTGGAGTCTCAGGGACAGATTTCTCGCCTGTCATGTATGAGATCCAAGTTCATTTCCTCACTAGTGCAGGACCCGTCTACCCTCCATCATGTCAGAGAAGACGAATAGGTCTGTTGCTGCACAGCACTGACTGACTCATGATGTTTCAGTGTCATCTCAGCCCTGAGCATGTTTGGCCAGACTTCAGCACCAGTCACCACAATGGAGCTCACATTACTCCCCAGAGGGTGGGGGGGGGGGCAGTTTATCTGTAGCAGTTAGCAGCTGGTGTCTGCCCCAAAGACTCAAACAGCCCCAAGCTAACGCTGCCACTTCAGATGCTAGTCATTTAGCAAACAAGTCAATCATGCACAAGCCAACTGCCAGCGACAGACCAACATCCCTAGTGGTCCCAGAAATAAAGGGGGGGGGGGGGGGGGGGAAGAAGGGTCACAGCCTGATCCGTCATGGAAATAAAGTCCAATTGGTCATCAAGAAATCCGGGTGCAGCATGCTGCTCTAATGATTGCCGCTGTTGAAATGTCTGGTATTGCTAAAGAGCAGGGTCATATAGAGTCCACCTCTGTACATTGATTTTAGCCCGAGTCATGGTATTGTGATTGTGGATAAGAGAACTAAGTTTAGAAGTATTTGACAAATGTCTCAGCACTGACATATGCGAGAGATGATGTGGAATATGTGGCCACCCAAAAATGTTAAATGCTGGGATAGAAAATGGAATAGCAATCTCCCTACACTAAATTGCTGGTATTGTTGGCACAATAACTCTGGAGACCTTAAAGACTGCACAAATAAAAGTTCCTTTTCAAGTAAAATAGTTTATTATTCACCAGATCAGAAATTCTACATCAGTGGTAAAAAATCACAATGAATATTTTGTAAGGCAGATAAAAAGATACATCTCCCTGTTGTATCTCGTATCGTGTCTGAAAAAGAAGTGCTTTTGATGCAGCACAGGAGACCCAACGGCTGAAACTCAATGAAAGCGCAAGTTTGACAACCGACAATGTCAGAGCCTTTAACTCACTGGCTGTCTTTTGTTGTTAGGCTTAACAGTAATGTGTCACACACATGTTCACATCTATTGGATTCAACACATTTCTCAGGGATGTGAAATGTTTTAGCTTTTTAATGTTTTTCTTTCTTCATGAGTCTATTTCCCTCGAATGTTCTCCTTTAGTTCGTAGCTTTATTTAACTTCCCAAGTCAATGTTACCCAAAAATAGAAGTTGGAACAACTGGAGCAGCATTTGAATCAAATGAACACAAAGACTTTACAAATCTCAATGTTTTGTGTCGCGAAAGCAAGAGAACAAATGCCTTAATCTATTGCTTCTTATAATATTTATTTTTTAATCAAATCCATAGAATAACAGAATATAAAAACATTGATGAGGAAATTAAATATCAATACCAAACAAAAATGTCCAGTCAGCTAAATCATGTTGTTGATTGAGTAAATCTACAGGTATAGTACATCACAGAATATGTGTTGTATTGGAATAAGAACAACTGTTATTTAAATCGTGAAATGTCATAAGCATCAGTTAATTGGGGGTCAACGGTAGCTGAACTTGTAATTGTCACAAGTTTGCACAGTTTTAGAAACAACAACTTACAGTATGTAACTTCATTGAAATGAATAGGCTTGGACATGTGAAAGATTAAAGTACTCCACTGAAGAGACTCACTATATTTACACATGACCGTCAGTCACTGTCTAAAGGTGAACTCATATTGGATTTACTCCAACAATCATGTGCCAAACAGACTAAGCGCAATGTAAACGGAAAAAGACGTGCATGCTAACAAGGTAACCCTCGAATTCAAGGTGACAGTCTGCTGCACACACAGGCGTATGCAACACCCCCTAAACACACACGCATTCACAGGCAAACACATCTCCATCCCTGTAGTGGCCTCCTTGGCAAAATCTCAGTGCCAGTCTCTTAATGAAATGCTCAATTAGGGTCTTTAAATAGGTAATTATGCAGTGCCTAATCCCTTAGCTCCTGGGCCCTATCTCATTTAGATGACACTTGGGCAGGCGGAGTGGGAGGGGCAGGCACGGGGGCCCTAGTTTCTGTCATCAAAGCCCCTCCGCGGTGGCACAGGCGGCCCCGTTAATGATAAGGCACATCCAGGCAGTCAGTCAGCAGCGGCTCCCAGTGAGGGCCGCTGACAGCATGCGAGATGGCGATGTCAGGCTTGACAGTGTCTTAATCATGTTTGTGAGTGTTTGTGGGAGGATTGGGCTGGGTTGAGACGGGGGAGCTTGTATAAAAACGTTTCTAAGAGAATATTTGATGTAGAGCGGGAGCAGCAAAGACGTCTTGTGATGTGGGTTTATGTGCATTTTTTTGCGACGATTTCCAAGTTAATTCTACATGAAACAAGGACAGAGGCAGAGAAAATCACTTCCAAATGTCAAACTGTGTATTTTGCTTTATGCCAGGCATTGACAGAACGATTTTGATTTTCATGTACTGACATTTGTTTGAAGGTGGCATTTGATTTGAATTTCAATCTCCAAACTGGGGCTGGAGAAAAAGACCTATTCATTCATTTTCAGCAGCATAATAAAATGTCTTGTTCCACTGCTACAATATACTATCACTGACGGGGAAATGCTCTTGTTTGGTTCCTAACGTAGAAATGGCAAGCATTTGTCTTAGTGAAACGACAAAGGGGGAATTGTTGCTTTTGCCTCGGGGTGAACCATTGCCCTCCCTCGACTGAGTTGCACAAGCAGCTTGCACTGCCTTTCAAGAGAACAATAGCTTAGCTTGGCTAAAACACCTTTCAAGGGCATACAAGAACACACAAAAGTTTAGCTTTTCAAACCTATTAATCAGCAGCTCCCACATCAAAGAGCTCAGTAAAGTTTAGTAAGAATCCTTGAACCACTGTAACATTGAAGCAGCTTTCTAAAATGCTGTTCATCCACACTCTGCATGTCCTCTGAGAGCCTTATCAGGATGTAGATGGAAAAGCAGAAACAACACAATGTCACTCATATATGTGCATTCAGCTAAAACATCTCATATCTGTGATAATATATTTTGGTCCCGTTGCCCTCTCTGTTGTTGTATTGTCATTCAAAAACGATTTGATAAGCAGCTGGATTTCTTATTGAATCAGAGTAATCTTAAAAGTTCATAATACACTGAAAAAAAGAATGGCTGTCATTGTCCAAATGAACATCAGTTTGACCAGCTCTGCAGACCGATTTGGAAACATACAATAACACATTATATTGAAAGGGCAACATATTCACCTTTTAGCTGCCTGTAAATCAGATGAGGCAGGAAAACTCGACTTGAATCGATGCAAAAGATCATATGAGGTGTGCATTTATTGAAACACCCGCAGTATCGCCTAATGTACTTCGTCGTTGCCACCATAATGTGGCGTTACATTTGAGCTCAGGCTATATCAACGCAAATTAGCATTTAGATAATGGGAGACACTTGGCATTTTAATTATTTTGCTGCCCTATGAGTGTAGCGTGTATGCCCCGAGCGGCTCCTTACATCCTTCATGTACGCCTAAGTAGTCCATTTACATACCAAACGGCTTGGCTTGTGTACAAAAGCCACTAAAATGTCACTAGCTGCACAATGTACCTTGGTGTTCAATTGTTTCAAAAAGATAGGGAAGCATATTGTCGTTGACTTATGTATTAGGGGGCAACACAATTCCCAGCGCTGCATTATTCAGTTATTTTTCCACAGAAGTCTGATGTTCCTGCCATGGCGGCGTTTGCAAAGGAATGTTGTTTTGTCTGTTTGTGGTTCTCTGTGTTTTCCATAAAACTACATGAGCTCTGGCTGGGAACAACCTCCCTCTCAGCCTTCTTCCTCTCTCTCATTTTCTCTGCCTCACGGAAGTCAGATTATTCATCCTCCCACAGACCGTTGCTGTGTTGGGGGTAGATGTCAAAGTGCCAGGAGCATGTGGTGAAAGGCAATGTGTGCCTGCTCTCGGCGAGGCTATTTGTGCACATGCCTGCCTGACTTTACATTTGTGAGCATGTATGTGTAGGAGTTGCATGTTTTTAGGCGGGATTTTGTTGATTGGATGCAGATCTAAGCACCAGTTTGTTCTTTTAAAAAGGTGCCAGGTTCAGGTACCTGTTGGAAACAATGGCTATAGACAATCCTCAAAACTATCATCTCTCTCGCTGCCTCTATTGGCGTACAAGCACCGACGGAGCTTGACAAAAGCTGGCAGTGAGGCACATTCCCTTGCTTCCCTCCCTACATCACGCTCTCCCTCCCTTCTTCCTTGCCTCCTTCCTTGCTCTCCCCTCCTTGGCTCGTTGCTCCCCTTATCCATTATATTTCCAACCCTCTGCTTCACCCGCCCCTCATTCCTCTTTCTTTTTTCCTGGTTCATAATATGTAACATGATTTAGCCCTCCCCTGTTCATGCGGCATACATTTAATCCCATCCATTCCAGGTTGGCTGCTGCTGCTGCTGCGTATACCATTTTTCTCATTTCCCCCCCCCCCCATCCTGCCACACTCTCTGCTCCCAAAACAATAGAGTCCTTAAGATTCAGCCTGTTCACATTATAACAAGCATTTTTCTCGTACCAAATGCTGATGCACAAGGTCAAGCATGACCCAAGTGGCTCCTGCCGGTGATACAGTAGCCGCCCACACTGTGACAAGCCAACACAAGAGAAGGCCGCCCAACAAGCAGGCACTCATTTGAATAGTGCACACAGCTCACACGCGCTCCTACAGGCTGATGGTACTGCTTTTATCTGCTGCACATTGAAAAGGCATTAGTGGCGTCCATTAGAGTTCAATAGGTAGTATGTTCACTGTGTAATCAAGGTCAAAGGACGTGATCATGCAGACAAAGATGAAATATGTTGCGTTTTCTCGCCTTCTCCGCGTCCTTAAAGCTCACCCAATAGCCGTGTAACCTTGTGTGTGTGTGCTCTGTGTGTTGGTAAGCTTTCAGGGAGCAGCACAACAGGGCACTGAGATAATCAGTCACTAGACTGCAGGTCAGGGTCTTGCACTGTGGGGACCATCCATCCTAACCCAACAGCTGCTGGGAAACGTGGGGAGAGGAATGGGAGGAGAGAGGAAGATTGGTGAAGAGAGAAAATGAGAACAAATAAGTGGTGAGCAGGTAGAGAGAAAAGTCAAGGCTGCTGAAAACAAAAAGAGCACACAGAAGGAGTGGGAGGAGGAGGAGGAGGAGTGTTTGTGAGTTGATTTTAGATACAAATGTGTGAGATCAAGGTCAGTTTGGGTTGGCTGGATTCTCATGAGGACACAACCTTGCTCTTTGGACCCAAACATGGTCACAGTTTTCAAATTGCAACATTCTCTCCTTGACCTGTGTTTTCCAGTACAATCTTGTTTTACAGATGAAGATCTCTAACCTCTACTACAATCATTTCCAAAACACGGGAAACTCTTACATAAAAGGCACAATAATATTATTAAATGGTTCAAGAGCCAGGTGAATAAATGCTGTGGGGGTGACATTTAAAAGTCTGGATCATTGTGCAGATAGCAAAGGGGGGGGTGGGTGGCTTTGAAATCTCCTGGCACTAATTTGCAGCGGACACACAGCTGAGATGGGATTGTGATAGCTTCATGTCCTCCAGCCGCAGCAGGTGCTTTTAAAGCAATTATATAAAAGACAAATGTCATCAGATGCAATTAGCTTCCTGCTGTGTGTTTTGTGATGGCTGATAAGAAAACAGATACAGTATAGATACAACCATCAGTTACAGCATTGGCTGCCTTTGCTTGTCAAACATGAGGCTGTCTTGCAGGCAGAACTGTAAACCCTGATTTAGTTTCTCAGGCGGCACCACCCAGAGGATGGTTTATGACCGTGGGAGGCTTGTTTGAGGGAGGTCAGAAGAGGCAAAAAGGGAGGGGGGGGAAAGAAAATAAATAAGTAAAGCAAATAAACTCCTCTGATGTGAGCTTGTCAGGGTCTTTCATGTGGAGGCTGCACTTGAGGGCATAGCTTAGCTTAGCTTGAGGGCTGTTATTACACATGCCGGCTGATCGGGAGCGATGTGTGAGAAACGGCCTTGTCACTCGCTCTTAAATCACAGCATCGCGGCGGGCGGAAGAAAAGTAGCAGGAGATGAAAACAGTAAAAATGCACAGAAGAAAAAAGTTCACATAAGAGATTTAGTGTTAAAGAAAGAAAAAGAAAAGATAAAAGATGGCTGCAGCCACCATGTGAAACACATTGTGACTTCACCCAAACTTAACCCCTCGTGATGAGGAAGTGGGGATTGCAAAGGAAGTAGATGTGTGAGGGTGGGAAGCTGTGCCTTTGATAAGCTTATTTTATAATTCTGCTCATATGATGGATAAAAGAAAAAACCCTTTGGGCACTCACTGTGGGGGGGGGGGCTGTCACAGACGGACATTTTTAACTGTTTCCAAATTGGATGCGGGTGCCCTATTATGCCCTTTGATCTTGAGGCCTTCATTTAAACAATTTCCCAAATGATGATCAATGAAGTGTATTTAATCTTATAAACTGAGTGTATGAATATTCCCCTTATCCCCAGAAAGAGACAAAACAAAAGCCCGGTCCCCTAATTCTTCAGTCACGAGGAGGGAGATGTGTGGGTACCACTTTACAATAAGACTACCCTTATAAAGGGTTTACGAATAGTTTGTAATTCATTTATTAATTAGGTTGTGAACACTTTATAAATCATTAATAAGCTTTTATAAGACATGAGATAAACAGGGCAACTATGACCGGTTGCTTGCCAAATAGTGAGCCCACATTTCTCTGTACTGCTAAGGCTTATATTGGCTACCTAGCTTACTTCATCTGCCAGCATCCTTGGTATATGTTGTTCACTGAGTTGATTCACCCCCCCATCCATCTTGATGTTTCTTGGCATCTCTTATGACCATCTATGAATGAGTCACTAACATTTATAATTGGTAAAAGGGAGCCTTACTGTAAAGTGTGAAACACATCACCATCTATTGATGAGTTACTACCATTTATAACTACTGAAAGGGTGCGTTGTTTTTAAGTTTAATACACATGTCCATTTATGAATGTGTTATTACATTCACGCTTACCTAATACACATTTTTCACATGAAATGCAAAGCAAGATGCAACAGAACCAAGCAAAACATTTTATTCACACATGAAGAAAATCAGGACTCAAAATAATGATTATTTAGTATGACTGATACACATATGTAAACATAAAAGCTTTTCTCAGATATAAATGAAAGACTTGGTAAGACATAATGGTACTCAGACTGGAAAGGCTTTGTGTATATCCTTGAACGTCTGAAGACCCATTTCTTCCTTCTCCAGGTATGTCCAAAGTATCCCTCTGCATACTAACAACAAATAAATCATCTTAGTTAAAAACAAAATGCACACAAATAGAGTAAGCATTGTTGCACAACATGTTTCAAAATGCCATACTTGTTTACAGATATAGCTACCACTTGCTTACATGCTAACCCAAGCCTTAACATTACTTATTAGTTAGCTGACTAAAAACAGAAGCAACACATAAATAAAGTACTCAAATGTCACTTACCGCAACACCGCATTCATGCACCGTCTGTTTTAACCGCAAAGTGAGTCACAATAGTCCGATATAAGCATGAAGAATAGTCCACAAGGCACCAGCAAAACAAACACGGCCAAGTTCAAGCTATGTTCCCCGGGTTTGAGTTGAGCAGGCTGAGCCCCTGTAGCATCACGGAGCTGCTAGCAGAGAGACAGGAAGCTAACAACAGCAGTCACTGGAATGACCTGTCACTCAATGTGACCACGCCCTCGTTTATGCATAACTTAAAGGCTTAATATAACACAATTATAAATGGTAGTACTCATTAATAAATGGTGATTTGTTCTACACTTTACAATAAGGCAGTTATACATGTTAGTAACTCTTAAAAAAATGGTCATAAAGAGATGCCAAGAAAAATCAAGATGGACGGGGGGAATCAACTCAGTGAACAAAAGATACCAAGGATGCTGGCTGATGAAGAAGACAAAGTAAGCTAGTGCCAATATAAGGCTTAGTCATCTTGCCAAATAGTGAGCCTGTGTTGATGTATGGAAACTATGTTAGAACTGGTTTATAAATGGTTCTTAATGATTCATAAAGTGTTTATAACCTAATTATAAACCCTTGATGAATCCTTCATAAGGGTAGTCTTATTGTAAAGTGGTACCAATGTGTGACTATTTTATTTGACCTAACTTTTATATTAAACTTATTTTAAACCTGGCTTTCATATATCATTGTTATGTATGTGTTCCCTAATCTAAAATATAGCAGTAGAATGTAAATGATCAATTATGTCCTGCATATGCTAAACAAATGCTGAATAATTCAACAACTTTGGAATGATAATCAGATAGATGATTTGTGTAATGACATTGGGGGCTATTTGTTTATTATCCATCTAATAACTATTTAATTGTTGGAAATATTGTTAATTAATGAAGTCTGCATGTAATTAGAAAAAGCACGGAGCAAAGTTGAAAGCGATAACAAGAAAGACAAATAAATACTGTCGAAAGAATGTCTTGATTTGCAATAAGATTGAATTCTACAAAACAAATTGGTTCTGATGCAATATTGCAGCAGCATGTTGACTATGATTGTGTTTTATTAAGATAATATTAATTAATCTAAAATATCAATGTTGACATCAATCCTGTGAAATTCATACTGTGCTTTCCTCTGCTAGCGTAAACTATTGTGCATTTATCAGGGTGTATTTTTGGAAAATATGTTTATTATGCGCCATGTCAACAGTAAAAAAAAAGAGCGCTGTTGGAGTACTGACTCTTCTCCTCCTCTCTGCTGCTTCAAGAAGAGAGATCACAGAGATGTTTGCAGAGCTACAGCCCTGCATATCATGTTAGTCTCAAAGTGTGCATGCGGGGGGGGGGGTAATTACTGCATTCTCTAAGTCTGCTGGTCCTGAGGGAAATAGAAAGTCCTGCCTCGTAAAACGAAACAAATTCCTATTTGCTGCGCCTGGCTGGGCATGAGACCCGGTGCAGTATGGATCACATCCTCGGCTGTTTTTGCAGCGCTTCATCCTTGCATGTGTTGAGCTAATTACAGAGAGTTGGCCTTAATAGATTTGGTGGCATTCTTGTGGCTACTTTGGTCTGTTAGCATAACATATTGTGAATCCACTCTTTACTTCAAGTTCAAGTCAGCTTGTGCGTGAGCCTGAAATGAAAAACACCCCGGAGCCGGGCCAAAGGGGAACTTGCACGAAGGATGGGCATAATGTGGTAGGTCTGTTCTGCTCAGCCCCATGTTGGATTAGTTAAATACGCCGCCATCAGTAGCAATATCGTGTCAGCACTTATTCCCCACTGCTTTGTACTCGGGTTGCCAAAATATCACAGCATGTGCGAGAACATGGGAAGACCAAACTACCATGAAGCTAATGTTGCTTGCTCATAACCATTCTGCCTGCATCCTTTCCCATGACAAGTTTATTGGAATATAAGATGAATATGACTGATTCTCTTATTTTTTTTCGCCCTCAGTATTATTGCTTGTCTAAATGGAGCAGAATACCAAACACGCACTGAAATGAGAACAGAGACAAACCATTATGGAGAGTATAAACATCCAACCCTCCTTCTCTTTCACATTTCTGATAAGGATCATGAAGAAGGAGAGAGAGTAGACATCTCAACAGCCCCTTTCTTTTTCTTGCCACACACTCCCCCCCTTTTCTAATTAACATTGTGCATGTTGTCAGGCTTTGTTTAATAATGCATGATTGCTATCAGCAGCAAAATCCTTTGAATGAAGCGCCACTGAATAGGAACACAATAATACCACCAGGGGCTCAGGAAGACAGACAAGATAGTTTTTTTTCCCCTTCTATTGTCATAAATGTTCAATGGAAAGCATCAATGCCACCAAAATGTATGAACGTGGAGTTGAAGAGTAAAATGGCCATGTTGGGGATAACATGAGCAAAGGTGGTGACGCCTATTTATGTTGACACATGGGAGCGGAAAGGATAATGTGTACCCATGCTCATACATGCAATTACACACGCATGAGCACAAGCTTTTTCAACACAAAAATATGCAGCATTTAGACTACAGTAAATCCATTGTGAGATAACAATACTGCTGCCTCTGTGCCCGGTCTGCCAGGTGGCGCTTCTCCCCTCCACGCATTAGGAAGGATCTACAGTGCAATTTTCTTGTAAAAATTAACACCACAAATCAACACCGGATATAATTGCTTTTCATTTTTTGGTATAAATCAAGGTTTTTGCAGGGTGTTTTAGCTGTGCTTACATTAGCTTCTCCTTGTGTTTACTCAAATGGCAGCCTCTCGGTTGTCACACCGGTGGTTACACAACATACAGATGGTTCTCTGTGCCTCTATCAGCGTGTGTGTGTGTGTGTCGGGCGTGATCAGAGAAAGAGGGGGGGGGGGCTGCTGAGTACAGTTTCTTGTGTGCTGCCTAGTGTCATGTCATTATGTAAATGCGCACATTAATTAACTCAAAGGCTCTCAGCTAGATTTGGTTGGTCAGATGTGTAAAACAATGAGTGGAGGACGATCACGCTGCAGCTCTGTCCCCTGACGCCCTGCTCAGGTTTTTCACTCAAATTGATTCTAATCTAATTCACAGTCGCTACAAACACTGCTCATGTGACATTTCTGTCTAGTGTGTATGTATATGTATATTGTGTTGTGTTTGTGTGTGTCGGTGGTGGTGGTGGTGGTGTGAGCGGGGGGATGAGATTGCTTCAAATTGATTCCCTTCGCCACGCGTCCCCCGCTCTTGCGCTTGCTGCTAGCCCTACGGCGCTGGGAGACAGGTAGTCGTGTCTATCTCCCCCCAACACAAATCGAGTGTGACAGGTGCGCTATCTTCCCGTCTTTTCTGCCATTTACAGCCCACAGAAATGAAAGAGGGAGAGCTAGGGGCGAGAAAGAGGATGATTGGTAACAGGGAAATGAGCTACTTTGTCATCATTGGGCCTGCTGATCGTGCTTAGGGGGGGGGGGCTTGTTTTCCTTGTTTTTCATTGGGAGGCGGTCAAATCTGCAGATTAACACTGCAATCAATTATTATATCTAGCAAAATAAGTAATATTGCTGCCTCCTGATGAAACAGTTATTGAAGCAGCAGAGTGCCCCAAACTTCAAACAGCTTTGATCTCACGGAGCTTGAAGAGTCTGAAATGTCTGAAAACAACAGCACCCTGCAGAACAAATGCAAACCTGCTAGCATGCTAACCAGCAGTTCAGCATGTCATCAAAGCTCACACACTTGGATTAGCTGGGAGCCGTGACACAAGCCGAAAGTCTACCGCAGAGCATCCATCACTGAGGATCAAGCTGTGGCTTAAGCAAATGGATGACAAGGGATAGAGCGCGTTTGCAGCTAATACTGGCTCACTGTATCACATTGATTTTCACAGCCAATATAGTGGCCCTTAAATAAAGGGCAGAAGCATGAATGGACACTTGGCCACTCTGTTTTATAGATTTCACGAGTTGTTTGATCGGGGCTAAAGTGAGAATGTGTGTGTGTGTGTGTGTGTGTGTGTGTGTGCTAAAGCTAAGCTAATCCATCACTTTGTATCCTTATTTAGAGCTATTAAAGCATCAGCTATGGATTACATACATGTGGTGTGAGAAGCATTAGATGAATTGGTTTGTTGCATGTGTGTATCATAATGTAACTAAAAGACAGCAGTCTTATCTTGTGTTACACTTCAAAGAAAAAGCCTCAGTAGTTTATCAGAAGTCAAATTGTCTTGGAATTGCAAAACTATGAAAAAGCTTGGAGAATTTATGAACATTTCCGGTGTTTCCCGACTTGCTACAGTGGCGCTTTAATGTGAAACAGATATCAACACTGATCTGAGGAGGGCTTAAAATGTACTCTTATTATACAGCGAATTTAATTGGTGCTCGCGACTAAAGCTGTGAAGACAAAATCGTATTAGTCCACGCTTTCATCTGCGTGGTTTCTCCCTCTATCGCTCTGCCTCTCATGCACACGTGCACACGCATTGTGTGAAGTGACTATTCCATTTAGAGAACTGTCAGAACATACCCTGTGAGCACATCTGCCTCTTCCTCTCCTCTGTCAGCTCCAGCCGAGGCTGTGTGGGGGTATGTCAGAAATGTGCAGGGATAGATAAAACCTGTGGAGCCAAACAGCTTTGTTTCATTCACTCTGTTTCTCTCTCCTTCTCCCTCCCTTCCTCCCTCTCCCCATCCCTCCTTGCCTTGCTTAGGCTGTGAATACCCTGCATCTGAGAAATCAGACCAGACTGACTCACAGGGCTCTGTGAGCCAGCTCCACTGAGGCTGCCAAAGCATGCTGGTGCCAAGCTGTCCCACCATGCACAGAGCCAGACCCACGCTGCTGCTGCTGCCGCTGCTGCTGGCCCTGGGTCTGCTCCTGCACCTTGCCGACGCTCAAAGTAAGTGAACCCTCGGCTTTCACGGCCTTCAAGTGTTGTATACTGCTGTGCTGGGAGTAAGGGGCTTATCTTTCATTCATCAGACACATCAATACTTCATGTCAGTCACAAACAACTCATATACACTGAACAAAAATATAAACGCAACACTTTTGTTTTTGCTC
>CALSBZ010043254.1:853752-864150 GCA_943591055.1 Gobionotothen gibberifrons | reverse complement strand
TGACAACTGGCATCACATCGGAAATGGCTTTGGCACAACTTATCCATAAAATTACAGTCTGTTTAAATATACAATGTTGAATCCCTGGAATGATTTTCTTCATAATCCATCTCTGCTCCTACAGAGACAAATATGAGGCAAGCTTTTCCGCTCCGTGGTTGAGGGCAGAGACAATTATGTGAAGTTTATGCTGTAAAGAAATAGGACAGGCCCAGGCGTAGTGTTATAATCTCCCGAATACAGCCAGTCAAATATGTTGCTCTTTTGATTTCCATTCCACTTTTCCCATCCGTATCTTCTGATGCCTGCTTCATGTTAGCCAGCTGCTTTGTAGATTATCATCTGCACATGCTGTCATGCTGATATTATCCGATGTATCTCACATAGGATTGACATTACATGTGTGGTGGGAGCATCAGCATCATATGCTCTATTATCTACACATGTGATTACATTGGCAGTAACTGACATGGCCAAAGAATTGTATCACTTTTGCAATTTTTTCACATCTTTTCAAGTCAGTGCAGTCCCAGCATGATAACTATTGGCCATTTTGCTGCAGCGCTGCCATTTAATGAATCTTTCCATTGCCTGGTGGATAACAGAATGAACGAATGGCTTTCTGTGTTAGTGGCTGCCACTGCCTATCCTATCAGATAATTAACTTTTTGCAAATAGACTGCCCTGACTACCAAACAGAGTGAGCCTGCACAATTAGAATTACTTATCTATGTTCTCTCTTTTTCCCCAGACGTTGGAGGAAAAACAAACAACAAGACAAACAAATCCAAATTTCATACATTTTGCTCCACTGTTTCTCACACACAAAAGAGATGTGTGCATCCACAGCCAAATTAACCCGTAATGAGTGAGGGGACATGTCATATTGAAAAGCCTCTGTATTATTTTAGCATTTTCCGTTTGACAACCTCAGTCCAGATGTTCACAATTTCCTACAGGAGGGTCGAGTGTTTTCCACTCCGCCCCCCCCCTTCTCTCTCGCGCGCGGATGGTGTCGCGCCAACAGTGTCGCAATTCAATATTTATATGTTTCCTTCTGTTTGGTTTGCACCGCAAAGGGAGGCGGTGCTTTCATGTGTCTGATTCGCCACAGCAGCGATTCAGTGGCCGCTTTAAAGCGTTGGGGGCTGTTTGAACAAAGCCATCTGTTTGAGGGGGCCGTTTTATTAAGTGACAAACTGGATTCATCTACCTCGCTAATGTGTCCCATAGGAGACGGCTGTAGCGTATTCGTGTGTGTGTGGTAGAGACACACACACACAGGTAGAGGGGGTAGGCTTTCCTCTGCAAACATTGTTATATTCCACAGAAGAGACCACTGTCATGTAGAAGGATTTTCCCTTTATGAATCTAGACTGATAATTGAATAAAAAAAAGCCTTTCACTTTCCATCTTATCCCGTGAAACACACACTCACAAGCTTGGCACTGTTCCATAAATAACCCTTTATATTTATTCAATGGAACCTTCCAGAACACTCCATTGTCCCACATCCTCCAATTTATTAATGCCCATTTGCAGTGTTCGCCCCATCCAGCGACCCAAGAGAGTGTCGGTGTAGAATAAGTTGTGCACCTCTGGAGATCCCCCCGCCCCGCCCCTCCCACTCCTGTCTTGTCAGAGAGTCTGTCAGAGCATTGAATGTGGGACAGGAGCATTAGCTATTCCTTTTGAAGCCGTTACTGTTGTCTGTGCACTAAGTGCCCGGACTCTTGCAGAGCTGTAGCCAGAAGCCTCTCACAGCACCGAGCAACAGACACTCAGTGGAGTAAGGGTCCTGCAACCTTAGTCAGTGGGCTGAATATTTGGCATGGGAATATGTTGTGTATGATTATGCATGCTGTAGTTTCCGTGTTGTGTTGATATGTGATGATACGCAGTTATTTATTCACATGAGACTCTCCGAGGCTTATGAGCCAAAACAAGAGAGCGTGACCCTCACTCAGAAAAGACCTGGAGCCCCAGTATCCACGTGCTGCCTCAATATTAATGTGTCCTTAAGCTGCATTCTGGTGTGTTCTATTGAATTAGTTTTACATAATGACTGTTATGAATTTTGCTTAGAGAGCACATTTAAGCAGTTGGGAATGAGGGGGGGGGGGGGCAGTGCAGGAGAAGACTTGTATTATGAACTTCATTATGTGTGACAAGCAGCACAATATTGATGGAAGAGCGGGTCCCCATCGTTGCACCGCGTTAAAACCTCAGCAGTGAATTAATGTACTATTCTTGATCCAGTAATTAACAATCATTCGGAGGCCATATCCTCTTTCAAGTAATCACTAATTGCAATAAGAATTTCAGTTTCCATTTAAGGCCAGATTACCAATGAGCATGCTATGCAAATCAGCCACCAGTTCTAATTAAGCTCCAATTCCTTTTCTGTCTTTCTGCTTTGTGAGCACATACAATGTGGAGTTTGTTTCCTCAGCATTTACAAAAGAGACTTTTTTTGTTATCATAATGATGCAGATAGGGAGCTGTGTGGTGCCCCAAGAAAATGGTTTATGCTGGTGTTTGTTCCATTGATTAGTATGTGTGGTTTATCTCCACTCTCTTTTTGTTTGTCTGCTTTCTGTTTGGCACCGGGTCAGATGTTTCTCAACACTGTATAGACAGTTAATTAATCCATAGAGAGGGCGTTGCTTCATAAACAACTGCATTCACAACCCCCAGCAAACACGCCCTTCTTTATTGAAATACTCTGATAATGATATTGCTGCGATGGACTTCCAGAATACTTAAAAGGATTACATAAAGTGCATATACTATTTGCTTACCCTCTTCCAACGCTAGCCTCCCCTTTGAGTCCAGTTTGTCCCACTTGCTACCATAGTGACAATTCATCAATATCACAGAAGAGAAATGCTGCGGCTTAAAGATGTCGAATGAGGTTAATGGCATCTTTAAACACTCCTTTCTTCATACAGTTTGTCCAAAATGGAGCAGGGCATTTGCAGACTTCCACCCAATGTGTAGGGATTAATTATCGCCCTCCACAACCCCACCCTCACCCTGCAAGTTAAAGATTCAGAGAGGAAATGGCCCTTTTCATGCAAATGAAATTGAATACGTCAGTCAGTATAATTGTGAAAACCGAGCCGCCTTAGACCGCTGTCTATGCCGAATAGAGGTTCAAACTGAAAGTGGGTTTATTAATGTCTTCTCCACTCTTTGATTCATGCTTTTTAATGGCTTGGCAGATCAAACTTTAGTCTATAGTGGAGCTCTGATGACTTGAAATGTTTTTGCCATTATGAATGAATCTCTGATCTGTTTCAGAACAGTCGTTTAATGCAATGTTTGGCTGATGTGAGCTAAGCCAATATCAAACAAACTTGTAATGAATGCAGATCCGATAGACTCTTTGAACCCAAATATCCTCTTAGTTCAGCATGACGATAGAAAGATATGAAATCATTAGTCTCACTTCCACTTCCACAGTCGACTTAATCTTATAGTTTGTCCCTGCAACAGGCACTTTAAGTTCACCAGAATTGGGCCTCTTTAAAAATATACTTTTCATCAAGAAGGCCATTTATATTTGCATGTCTTAACATCTGGAAATCAGAAATGACTCTGCAAGTAAACTGTTCTGGTAAACCTTTGCATATTAAAGAGTTTGATCCTAGAGTTGTTGTTGAACATATTTGTGTGATATTCAAGAGACACATCTTCAGCTTGAACTTTGGAAAAGTCATCACTCAATGATCAGACTCAAAAGTGGTGAAAAATAAGGGATAAGATTAAGTAATAGTTACACGAATAACATGCAATGTTTCTATGTATGTGCTGCTTACATTATTTAAGGCTTCCAATATAAATGTATGTTTTTCCATTCAGATAATACTGAACATGTATATACTTCTATATATACACCAGTGCACCCACTCAGCACTCGGGACATGTTTGTTCTTAAAAACAGTGCAGGCAGCCACCAAATTATAAGCAAGGTGTTGATCGATGAAAAGTATCATAGTTGATGTTATGCAGCAAACGTGCAAAAGATTACATACTGACTTCAGGGTAACAGGGCCATGTCACTGCCCTTTGAGACACGCTTTACCCATCTAATTTGTTTAGGACGGCTTAGTGCTGGATTAACGGGTAGCTAACCCTGGTATCAATTCATGGTTACCTCTCAAAGGAGAGGCAGCAGCAGTAAGAGCAGCTTCTTTCAAAAGAGACAATTTAAAAAGGCGAAACAGTGTGCACGCACTGTACTAATTAAATTATTTTGTATTAGAGTAACATGATTGCAGATAAATCTTTCCCCCTATCTTATTACAGAAGCTTTTGTGTTGTAATGGCTGCGGTGATTTTCCAACAAGACCATTACAAAAATCAGAGGTTTCTTCACAGTGCGTGGTTGTGCACGGCGTTTGTTCATAGAGCATTATCGCTTTTGATCGCTGTCAAGGTTGTAGTTGCGGCATTATGCTGAGAAAACACAGGTTTCAATCAGCTTCTGTCTACCTGGAGCCATACATGAGTCTACCAAAATGGATGTTTGTCAGCGGCACACCTAAAATGGGGGTATGGTGCTATCAGCAGCCATGTCTGTGAAAACACCATTACCTCCATGTCACGCCTCAATCACTCCCCATTGTGCGATGACTCCCCCCCACCCCTCACCTCCAGGGCTGATCTCCCGTACATGTCCTCGCAGTCTATCACAGCCGGCGTAGGGCGACGCAGCGAGCCATAATGAATGGCCCCGGAGCGAAAACAGCCCCAATAGCATATCAATTACCCATCAGCACCCTCTTGGCTGGGCGCCAGCGTGCGCCACACCCCGGCAAAGTCAATGAGATAAGGTGCCGGCGCAGGTATAATGGTGCTTTTTGCCATGTACAAATTACACGGTGTCAACTCTGCGTCCCACCTGTCGGATCTGTCAGCCGCTGAATGAGAGGGAGTCTCTGAGAGGTGTGTGTGTGTTTGATAATGTGTGTGTGCATAGCATGAAGCAATCAGGTGGTTTCCCAGATTCATTTGCCCTGGTGGAAGCCAAGCTGCTTGCCTGTTTATCTGTTCACCCCTTTTGATCGCTGACCACACATTTACCACACACTTATGTCACCTCTCCATGAATCCTGCAGGTTAATGTGCCCCTCTCTGCTGGGAAGGGGAAATCAGTCTGCACACCGGCAGCCGAACAAGCACAATCACACATTTTCACACTCACAGATGAGGTGATTCAGATGGTTGGCATTACTGCAGCTGTGTGGCCACTAATGGCCTGCTCAAGTGATTGATAAAAAGGCAAACAGTTGCTCCGCGGGGGGACAGATGGAGCCACACCTCCCACCGAAGCTGCCACTCGAGCCGCAGAGGGGAATACGAGGGGGGTCTGACTTAGCACTATGAATTTGCTATTGAAATGAGCCTTGATCGTAATGATAAAGCCGGAATGTAAATCTCAAAATATCATCAGAGAGAGAGAGACGGGTTCCTTTGATTACCAATCACTTTCATGTGTTTGTAATTGGTTGCTAGTTCATGACCAGAAACTGATTGGCATGGAGGGGAAAAAAGACGAAACATAACTTAATTCCAAATTGTGAATAGTTGACAAAGTCGACACACAGTCATTCTTAAAATCAAGAGTTGCAGCTCTCTTCAGGACTCACAAATCTGATCAGAACCAACTGAATTGTACATTGTTGTGAAACCTCCAGGGAACGTCCGTGTTCACACAAAGCCAACACTGTTCCACGCCGCTATTCTTTCACCTCAACTCCCCTGCATTTAGCATTTGTATCCTCATTGCCTTTACACTTGACTTGTTGTGCTGAATTGAGGGACCAATTAGGAGAACAGAAAACGCACATTACCGATCAGAGCGTTACAATCAACTTATCAGGTGCGTGTCTCCTTTGTGTGTAGCCCAACCCTCGTTCCGAGTGATGGCTTTCTACAGATCAGTGTTGTGTGCTACTGAACACGTACACGTACTTCTGTTCCTCTGCAACAGTTTGGAAAAAGAAAAGGCTTTATTATACGAAACCCTGAATGGCCACGTGATTCATGTCCAATGAAAGAGCATGTATGATGTTAAAAAAAAGCGACCTGTGGATGACACAGTCCACGGACAATCATCTTTTCACACAAATGATAAGAAAGCAATATGAATTCAAACACATAATTACATATGAAAAATAACAGCTAAACATATATTTTAAAGCTTTCTTAGTGTGCTGAACAAAATCATTTATATATGAACAGCTTATAACCCACATTTAGTTTTGGGCCAGTGTCCCATGATGACCAATATCATATGTATTACCATCACAGAGGGTGAGACGGTGTTACAAATATTACAAAAATAGTTACGTTATTACAAATGTAAATCTTCTTCAACTGATTGATTTCAGCACTTAAACTAAATGTGCCCTTGTATCCAAGAATTCCCCTAAAGTCTCAGTTATCCTGGAGAGGAGATTTCTGAGTTACATAGAAATACTCCCAGAGTGGAAATAAAATGCACTCTGTCCTATACCTGCTGATCTAAACCCCTGATCATCTGTTTCCAAAATAAAGTCCGTACAATCTCTGTGACTGACCTCCAAACACAATCCTCTTCACCGCCACATGCTGAAACCTGAAACGTTGTTACTTTATGTCTTGATAAGAGAGATACATGGCTCTGTCTGAAATGCTAGCATGCTCACTCACGATTATGTTTTTTTCTGTTTCTGTCTCTGCAGCACCACCAAAGTTTTTAAGAACCCCCAATGACCAAACAGGCGTGCAAGGAGGCGTGGCATCCTTCATCTGCCAAGCGTCCGGAGACCCACGGCCGAAGATTGTGTGGAACAAGAAGGGGAAGAAAGTCAGCAACCAGAGATTTGAGGTATTAGGTCGATTGTTCTGATGTAAAATGCTCGACAAAATGAGAATGCTTCAGCACTGCTTCTGGCTGTGCTCGCACATCATCCATAGCGCAACGCTTGCTTTCGCCCCCCGACTTGCCACCACGCATTAGCAGACTCTGATTACCATGCTGGCCAGGCGTTTAAAACATGCATGACTTTTAATTAGCAAGTACACAAAATATCTGGGGACATATTTGTAATGAAATGAAAGAGAAGAAAAGAGCAATTGGACAGAAAAAAACAACTTGTGGTGTGACCCAGATACCTACATTAGCATCACGCCACATTTGCCAGCTTTATGTAAAGTGAAAGTAGCGCTTTCACTTCGAGATGTTTTGCTTTGTGGCATCCTTATCTTAATGCATGTCCTACCCTACCCATTTTGGCTGAAGCTTTGATTTCTGGTCAGCTTTAATCTGCACTTGGGCTCATGAGAAAAAACACATCATCGCAGAGCACTGATAAGATTTCTATTCATTTCTGTGTCAGTCCCCGGGACTATCACGGTGTCACTTTTGTTCCCCCCTCTGCTGTAGATGCCATTATTTGCCTGCTTCTGCACAGCAGCAATGGCTTAACAAAGCTTTTAGACCTCTTCCCGCATCTTCTTTGCGTCTCATGCCCACAGAAATCTAATCTTATCAGAGTTCATAGCAGCTTCATAGCACGTAGAGATGAATGCTAACACGCTTGTTTCATTCTCTCATTGCCTCACAGTGCTTGCCGGCTGCCGCCATTTCATGACCACCACCTCAACTTCTAACAAAAACCCATTTCCTTTTGAAAGTCTCACAACCTTCCTTTCTAATTCTGCTGTTTTAAATAAGAAAGGAGGATGTTCTTTACCATCACTTGCTGTCAGCTTGAACGCAAACACCGCTATAGCTTGGCAAATCAAATGTTGAAATGTATTGCTGAATAAAACATGCAGATATTTGGTGAACTGTAGAAATGTTGGTAGGCCTCTGTGCGTGTGTGTGCGTGTGTGTGTGTGTGTGTGTGTGTGTGTATCTGAGAGAGAAATGGAGGTCTTAGGCCTATCTGTATTGAAATCAACCTATATGCTTAAAAAGAAAAATTGAGTCATGACACAGGGCTTTCTAAATCAGTGAGTATACATGTAGCATGCACAAATAGCTGAATAAGCTACAACAAACACCTGTTTGTAAACATTTTATGTGTCGTTCGTCCAAAACAGTCAGTCCTGTCTTTTGTACCACTATATCACCTTAGGGCTGGGCGATTAAATTGTCAATTATGATTTGGGCAAAATGTTAAGTTAATGTTGCAGATAAAAAGACTATTGTCCCGCAAACAATTTCAAAATGATGTTCTAGTTCCATCTTCTGTTATAGGTCCAGCACACCCCTTTTATTTTATGGTGGTGCACTTCTGCATTTGTGTCGGCAAAGACCCGTCTTGTAACACAGACCTTGTCTTGTTAAATTGTTTTATTGTGGGTGTTGCCATGTCATCACCGTTAATATAGATACAAGCAATACGGAGAGATCTAGCCTCTTAGTTTTCCTGTCAAAGTGCACCAGATTTAAGTATGTAAAAGTCTCCTTAGTCAATAAGATATCCATTTGAATAACTGTGGTGTTAGAATAGATAGAATTATGTATGAATTATGAATATAATATTAATTATTGCCATAATCGAGCAGCCCTATCTCACCTCATGGTACAACTGTCCGTAACCGTTTATCAAGCCACCTTTAACTGTTTGTGCTTGTTTCTGTCCCATCGACACAATCCAATGGGATATAATGATAACTTTAAGAGTGGGACATGTTCAGATTTTAATATCACTCTGAAACCGGAAATAAGAGCAAACAAAAACAAAAAAAATCCCATTCTTAAAGTTAGTCAGCCACATCTATTATAAAAGTTAATGCACAAATTCCTAGGTGGTTAAAAGTTGAAGAAAAAATCACAAAAAAACAGCATGTCTGAAAACATAACTGAAGACACAACCAAAAGGCTAAAGAGTATTATATAAATCAAATATGCACATTTTTGTACACAACCATGATATTTACAAATGAGCACATATTTAGGAGGTTTAATATAAGTTAGGCAGCCGTTTTTGTTTCTGTCATAGGAAGCACATCGTGTCAGTCCTCATCAGTGTTGTCCAGCCAAATGTCCTCGACAGTCTTGTGTCTCTTTCTCTCTGCGGAAGGTCCAGCGCTCGTTGTGAGCCAAAAAAATCTCCTGTAACACATCGTCTCTCTCGCACCTGCAGGTGATAGAGTTCGACGATGGTTCTGGTTCAGTGCTAAGAATTCAGCCTTTACGCACGCCCCGAGACGAAGCCATATACGAATGCGTCGCCTCCAACAGTGTTGGAGAGACGAGCGCTACCACCAGACTCACTGTTTTACGTGGTAGGTCCTCCTCAGACACCCCGAAAAAGACTAAACACACACCACTAACATTCCCCTTTTCTCCCAGATCACACAGGTAAGTTTGCATGTACTTGTTTGATGTTTGTCTTGTCTGCACTGCACAGTCCAACCCAATTAGAGACTGTGGTTACGCTTACGTTGTGTATCCTAACTTGATAAGATTTAGTCCATTAGCCATTTAGCCAAGTAAGTTCCCGTTTCTAAGTGACTTAAGTCATTTGCATACAGATTCTTGACACAATAATTAAGATGCCAGTTAAATTATGCAAATAGCAATCCATTCCTAGCCCGGGGTGGTTTAATGGAAAAAGCTCAGCAATAATTTTCAAATCAGTCATTTTTCATCTCTGCACTTCAGCTTTGATATTCTTTAGGCCACGCAGTGTATTCTCATGCGATTAACAAGCATAATAATGTGTATGGTGGTATACTAGATGCCAGTTGCTTGGATGCCAGCGCCTTTCAGTGACCGGTGGCGCTACACAAACAAGTGTAACAGCCAGGCAGAAAAGGTCAGCTCCTCTGTTTATTCCCAGAGAGCAAAAGGGAATACAAGTCAGATGACAAATATCAAGTTGGTTGACAGCGCCTCTTTTATAATAAGCACTGAGCAAAATGTTATCTTGATTACACACAACATTCCATTCAAAAGGCAAATATGTGGAGGCCCTGAGCTTAAAAGGCTGAGTAATATCTCTGTGAAACACCACTTGTTTGGCCGTGAAAAGAGAAAATGGCTTTAGAGAAAAAGCCTTGGGCGGCATGAATGAGGTGTGCGCCATTATGTGCCACAATTACACAACATGGCAAATGAGTTTCTATTGAGGGGAGCTTCCACCCTATAGAAACAAAAAAATGGCTGTGCGAGTCTCTGATCCACCCCCCCCCCCCCCCCTCCCCCTCCCCTCCCCCTGCTTCTTATCTCACCAATGAGCCAACAAAGGGCCCTTTGCACTGTCTCCAGAGGCAGATTGAAAGAGAAAGGTGGCACGTTCACATGCTGCTCTCTGCTGTTTACTCTGAGCACAGAGTGTGTGTGTGTGGTGGTGTGTGTGTGTGTGTGTGTGTGTGTGTGTGTGTGTGTGTGTG